>CAUJNA010003259.1:563508-608508 GCA_963377175.1 Effrenium voratum | reverse complement strand
AGTCTTGCTGGTTTAAGGTTTCTTTGGGTTTTCTTTGGGGTTGGCTGGTTTGGTTTTAAGGTTGGTTCTAGTTTAAGTGGCGGTTTAGGGTGGGTTTAGTGGTGGTTTAGGGTTGGTTTAAGGTGGTTTTGGGGCCAAAACGTGGGTTTAGGGTGGGCATTGGATTCATTGGGGTTCGTTCAGGATTTTCGGCTTGCCTTTTGAGGTCATCACAAAGCCAAACAACAGCCATATGATGAAGCAGGGGGGTTGGGGGGGGGGGCAGCCCCCCCCATCTACAGAAACCTGGGAGGTAAGAAGCCACCAACCAAAAATCCAAGAAGCCAAAAGCTGGTGATGCTGGGGTGTTACTGGTGATGTTGAGGATGCCGAAAGCCGAAGCCACAAAAAAAGTAAAGCCAAAAGCCGAAAAGCCAAAAAGCCAAAAGCCAGGAAACCAAAAAACCAAAAAGCCAAAAAGCCGAAAAGCCAAAAGCCAAAAGCCAGGAAACCAAAAAACCAAAAAGCCAAACAGCCGAAAAGCCAAAAAGCCAAAAGCCAAAAGCCAGGAAACCAAAAAGCCAAGAAGCCAAAAGCCAAAAAGGCCCAGACTCCAAGAAGCCAAAGGCCAAAAAGCCAAGAAGCTAAGAAGCCAGATAAGGTAAAATCCAGGAAAAAATATTAAAGAAAACGAGAAAGGTCGACTTCGCCATACATGGCAAGCGGCATTCTCCCATGTTTTGGGGGAGCATGGCAGAACACATGACCCCTCAACAAAATGACAAGGGTGGCTCTCCAAATGGCCATGGGTCAAAATCCCGGTTAGCCCTCATATCCCAATCCAACCACTAAAATCAGTTCTAAAATGGGTGGTGCACCTACCCCAAAATGGTACCATTGGTTCTGACCCACAGCCATATGCGTGCGATCCCACAAAAGTCAGGTTTGCTGAACACGTGATCACCATGGTGTTTGTACATTGCCGCGAGGTCTAGTTGACCACTTCCCGCCTGGCCATGGGGGTAGGGGGGTTTATGTACCAATCATCGGGGGCTTCAAACGATAGGCAAGACGCTGGATGCAGATCACAAAGTTAGCGAAACAAACTCCAACAAACCACACCTCCAGTTTTGGCCAATCCGAGTTCTCCCAAAGGGGATGTGTTGTGGGGCTTGGTGGCCCATCAGTCACTGAGTGATCCTGCTCCTCGACAAAAAAACAGTCGCAAGGGTAGTTTGGCTGCTGAAAACGGCAAACAAAAGGACCCACCCAACCGGGAGGATATTTCAGGGGACCCTCAGAAGCATAGAAGGGTCCATCTGGGCAATACAAATCGTCTACCCTTGTGGTTTCAGAGCAACCCCCCTACGAGGTTCTTGGTATTGTACAAGTTTAGTACTCCTTGGGTGTCTGGTCACGTGAAATGCGGCCCAATCCTTGAACCATCAAGGCAATACCTTTCAAACAGCAACATGAGTCGCTGCTTAATATTTCATCCTGATCCTGACAGCTCCAGCACTCCCGCGGCCCATGGTCCAGAACGTTACTCAGAAGGACATGGGAAAGTTGGGTCCTGCCCAGGGGACACACCTGGGGTCATGACAGAACATGGGCCAAGGAGAAACTGAAAGAATAAAGTCGGTTGGGCACCTGGACGAGGTTGCCAAGCTGCTTTCCTTCACGTACTTAAACCCCCTCGGAACCCTATGACCTCGCCAGACTTCGACGTCCTGCAAGTGAACAGCTGTTGCTGCTTGAAAAAGAAACGATGCAAAAACAAGACGGCGATTGCAGGTTCTGACCTTTCCTTTCTGCTACCCGACGGCAAGGATTGTCTGTTGGCTTCTCAGCTCATGCATGCGTTCGCTGGAACAAAGTGAATCTGGCCGCTTGAGTGGTGTCTGCTGCAGCCACGCGGAACACGGGCGATTGAGGGCCCCTTCTGCACCCAGCTGACTCAAGCCCGCGACCGGCTTGGTGACCATATCCTGCAGGATTTCCACGCCCTGTGCGGAGGTCCGACTCATACCCCGGCTTGGCCTCGTCTCAACCTACAAACTGGTCGATCCTCAAAGTGAAACTCTTGCTTGGTGCAAATGCCGAAATCCACATCACCTTGAAGCAGGACGAACGAATTGGTGGAAAGCCAAGAGTCGAAAAAAATGTCCCCCCCCCCTCCACAAAAAGCAAGATCTCACTCACAAAGGATTTTGTTGAGGTTCCAAGGTTCTTAAAGCAATACCAGTTGATTGCTTTGGTCCGCAACACTTTTACTTGTGTCCCCGCAAAAATGCGGGGGAGGTCGCCCTCGTTTGTGGCATTTGGACTGTACCCCATGTCCTCCCAAAACCAACTGCAGACTACCAATCATATAGTCAGTGAAAACTTAAGTGCCACGGCTGCTTCGCCACAAAAGAGAAGTGGCTCAAATCTTTCTCAAAAATGCCTGTGGGGTGCAACCAAAATCAGGGACCCTCAAACTCCTGTCTCCGGGCCTGCGCCAAGTCGTGCTTGAACACCGTCATGTTGTAGGTGGTACTGAGCCGGTTCGAACCCATGAAAGCCAAACAGCGCGTGATGGTTGGGAGGCAAGATGGGTCCAAGTAGCTCTGGATGGCACCAAAGGGCCATAGGTGTCCGACTTGTTCAACACTGACGCTAAAACGGGCACCTGTGACTGGGGACCGTGGGCTGGATGCTAGCTTACTGACGCCAGGAAGGCGCCGTGCAAGGCCAAAACGCGAAGAGTCGTAGGAAGGAAGCAACCCTGTCCTTAGAGCAGTTTCTTCCACCAGCTGGCCAAGGCCCACTTTGGGGGGCCCCAACCATGAGAAATTATAAACAAGAATTTTTGAACATGTTTGAACCGCCATTGATGAACCAGCCTCCTTTTGCCTTGCCAAAGGGTGCCAGGGGCTGCTTTTCAAAAAAACCCACCCCGGTCCTAAAAAACCAGCCAATGTGGGCCCAGCAGCCCTGGTACAACTACATTTTCCGATCCTGGTGCCGGAGAGACCAGCAAAAAGAAAACCATAATTTCGAGACTTGAGTCCCTGCTTTGGAGCGAGTTTACAGAGGCTCCTATCTTACACCCCGGCTTCCCCAAGCTCCCCGATTCGCCTTTCTCCCCGCACACCCGGGCGACGTCTATGCTGCCCGGGGTTCTGCGCCTGCCCCCGAGCCCCGGGCTGCTCGCGGCCAAAGCTGGTCTCCAAGGTGGCACCCATGGACCTTCCAGCAAGCGCAGCCCAACGAAGTCGGGGGAAGTTTGCTCATGTTGAAAGAAGTTACGTGCTCTAAAGAACTGCAACAAGAAAACCCCTTGGAAGCACGACTTGCCTTCTCAAAAGGTCTGGTGCATGGCACGGCTGAGGGGGGATACCTATAAAGCAAGAAGAGGCAATTGTGCCATATAATTCCATTGAGTCACTCCAGATGTTATTCTTCCTGACAGAGCCCAAACGTGTCGTCGTCCACACTAGCTATTTGCGAGGCGGTATGCTTCTGCAGATTTTACTACTATGTTGCGAATTGAGCGCGCCGCTTCCAAACTTGATTGAAGCGGCTGTCAGACTCCTCCCGGCTTGGTGCCGAAAGGCGCGCGGCGGCTCTGACTCAAGCCGCTCATCTACCACCTCCATGGCGTTCTTGATCTCTTCGAACACCTGAACGTGGCGCGTCTGGGCCAGCGACGGGCAGCTCATCGTGCAGTGGCACTGGAGCCCAAACTCTGTCCTGAGCACCGGCGTGATCCTCCTGCGGGGTTCCGTCCTCCGTGCTCATCCGTGAAGGGGTCGTCCCGCTCCACCTCATTTCGGAAGCACCGTGCGCAGCACCAAAGCTTCTCCTTGAGATGCGGTCTGGCCGCAGTCGTCTCTGCAATGCGTCATCTGATCCCGGTCAAAGAAGAGGCACTCAACTCCTCCCAGCCTTTGGCTGGGCACCCAGACTGGCTGACCCTCTGTTGGCTTGGTCCTTCTCTTCAACATCGCGCCTTTTCCCATCTGTGGAGAACATACGAGGTTACTTGCACTCCCCCATCTTGACAAAGTACAGCGTGTCCATCGGAATTGACCGCGCCGGCGACAGGTAGTGCGCCTTCTCGTGTATTGGTTCCGTCCATCTCTTCGGTTTTCTTCACCAACACCGCCCGAAGTTGAGAACCTTCTTCTCGTCCCGCAACCGAATGAGCCTCTCCCCAGATCCTTGGTTGCCACCCTCGTGTCCTCCCGTCACCTTCACGGGCAAGATCGCTCCGCGGCACTGAAGTCGGGACAGCATCCGAAAGGCCGTCAGCGCCTGATCGCGATTGGCCAGCAGTCTTCTTTGCACCTTTTTTCACCTGCACTCTTCAGCTTCTCCAGGGTGCTCTCCGCGCGCCCCACAGCTCCCCACCATGCTGGCAGAGTCCGAGAGGTCCGCAAGAATGGGCTCCTCATCCAGTCTCCAAGGCTCACTACCAGGCCGCAATTCCGACGACCCATCATCATCATCATCATCATCATCATCATCATCATCATCATCGTCTGCACCAAGATGGCACCCTTCTCCCGCTCTCCGGAGTGCCGAACTTGTCCTCCACACCTTCTCATCTTGGCCAGCTTGTCGTGCTGGAGCTCCTTGATCACCTTGAACATCTCGTCCTGGCTGTCCTCCACCGCAGGATGCTGAGGGCGTCATTGGCCCATCCTGACCCCGTGAATCAGCGGCGCTTCCTCCCAGGACCTCAGCTTCTCCATCTGCTCCGGGTTGAAAAGCGGCCGCATGGACCTTGGAGTCAGCGGCCCCTCCGTCCACGTCGGCTGTCTCCCGCCTTCGCCCCTTTCCGCGCCGTGCCTCTCCGGCTTGCGGTAGAGCTCCATGCGACCTTCTGAGCCGCTAGCATCCTCCGGCAGCGGAATGTCCATCACCCCTTGCTGCGGCTGAAGTCCTCCCCCGTCGCCAGGATCAGTGTTTTGGGCTCATAACCTATGTTGCGCTAATTGAGTGCCCCGCTCTGTTTCCTTTCACTTCTAAAGCTTGATCTTAAAAGCGGCTGTCGGACAACTACAGTATCAATTCCAAAACCTATTGTCTGTGAGCAAAGGACTACTATCGTGGCAAGCTCGGTACCGAATCGGTGAGCTCGCTCTAAATTGGCAGATGTGTTGAAGCTCCGGCGAAAAAAATCAGCCCGATGAATCACTCTCTCGAAACCCGAAAGCTTAAAACATTTGTTGGGCCAAACATGGGCTGCGTAAACCGAAACATACGGCCAACGGTTTTGCTTCAATCTCTCCCCCCCAAAAAAAACAAAGCGCATAACATTCCCACGAGGAAAGAAAGCCGAATGCAAACTGAAGGCCGTACAGTCACGGAGGGGCCTCTCTGTTTGTTTTGGGGTGCAAGGTGTTCGGGCAACACCGCAGCCTCAGGTTTTCACCCCGCCAAAGGGTCAGCTCACGTACACTCCCCCAGACTAACATGGGACCAAGTCTTCCAAAGTCCTGGGAGCTTCCATGGAATCGTCTGGGGGAGGGTAACAACCTTGGCGCAAAGTCGGCTGTCTGGAGAAGCCATCTCTTGCCCAACGAGGGCTGGGAGAAGCGCGCCGGCGGCTGATTTCCCCAAAGAATGCAAGTGGGCAAAGAGGACCCTGTGAAGCATAAAGATATGGCTGTGGGTCAAAATTAGGTCACCGAAATGGAACCCTGGTAAATGGAAACATGGACTCAAATCTGCGGTCCCCTGGTGGCTCAATATTGACCCACACCCATATCCCTGCTTTGCAGAAGTGCAGCCAGGAATACTGAAAGACCTCTACAGGCAAAAGCACCAGGAGACGTTCATCTAGTCTGAACCGTTGCGCTGCGCCCGTTGCAGGCGGACAAGGGTTTGCCAGCATCTCAGTTTTGGCTCTTTGAGAGACAAGGGATAGACAAGGGCCTTGATGGCCGAAGAGCTTCCGCTTCTTGGTGTGCAACTGATTCACGAGAGACTTGATGTTCGCTTGAGCGCGCTTGAATTGGTCGGAACCCTCCGAAAACTGATGGGTGGGAACTCCAGCTTCTCCGCCCTCGAAACCAGCCTTTGCCAGGCGTCTCTCATTTTATCCGCGGGATCAAAAGGGCAGCACTTGCAAGCAGTCGAAGAAGAAACAAACCACTTTCAGCCCACTCCCCCCCTCCTCTGGTCGAAGAACCTTTTCATCTCCCCTGCTCCTTTTCTTCGCTCAAGGACCTCGGCCTAATTTTTCGTGGCCACCACGGCCGGGCGAAGTCCCTGGGCCCCTGGGCGCCCCCGCTCAATCTCCGCCTCCAGCTTCGCCTTGGGCCTGCGCAGCTCAAAACCAACGAGAGGTGCGCTTTTTTCCCTCACGGGAGGAACAGGCCCCGGGACCCGAAAGCTTTCCCTAGAGAAATGGGCGTTGAATATGACCGTGGCTCAGATGGGGAGCCCCAGATGCTCATAAGTTGTATGGAGAATTCTCCGACTCATTCGCCCTGTCTGATACCGGGGGTTTTCAGGGGATGGAAAACATGGGTTTTGGGGCCCGCTCGTGTGTGAAATGGGCTAACTACAAATCGTTTGCTGCAATAAATCAAGATTTGGTTTGAAGTACGCTACCGCACTCGATTGTGGCTCTAGGAGCGATTCTCTCCTTTCAATAGATCGGAATGGCCGGCCTGGGCCTTGCGAACAGCATCATGTTGATGAGTCTGGGTAAATGACTGCCCCCTATAAAGGGAAACCAGTCAGAAACCCTGTAAAACGCCCATCTTCACCTACACCCCGGCATGGCACAAATTGCTCAAAGGATGGGATCGCTCGTTTTTCCGCAGGTGCGACCACCAAGGGCTATGACCAAGGTTGGTCGATTCAATCAGCAAGAAAGAAATTAACAAAAACACCAGCAGACAAAAAAAAGTTCTCATTTTGGTGACCGGTTTGCTAACGCCCTGGAAAAAAAAGGAGAAACCAAAACGTTTTGCTGCCATATATAAATTCGTCCTGGAGCAGGCATCTCCCAGGCAAACCAGTGGCTGGCCACCCTTGCCCACGCGAAGCTTCTGCGACGTGTCTGGACATTCGAGCCAGGTCCTAAAAATATGCCTTTGGTTCTCACAAAGTAAGGCTTACGTCCCTGCATTACTTTGGAGCAGGGTTACTAACCCCCCGTCGGTTGATGTGAGCCTAGCAACCAAAGCTGTTGTGTCCCTGGATTTTGAAATCCAAGTCTTGTCCCGCTCTTGCGGGGGGGGCCACGGAGAAACGTTGACCCAAACTGCAACCCAAAACTAGATCTCGCGAAAGACCGCGGTCGGGAGGGATGAGGCTCCTTAGCCAGAAAGGAAACCAAAGCCACCCGTGAAACCCTTCGAGCTCTCATGCCAATCGAACTGAGCCGAACCCAGCGGAACCCATTGAGTTGAGCCCCTTTCACCTCCAGTGCCCAGTTGAGGCGTCCCTTTCGAAAGAATTGAAATCCTCCCAATTCCCCTCCCACCCTTTTTACACGGAACCTGACGTTCGGGAATCCCTTTAAAAAGGACAATGGTCCAAACCAGGAGGGTTAGTTTAGGGTTGGTCTCGGGTTGGTCTCAGGTCAGGCTCTATGTGGTTCAGGGCGGGAGGGTCGCCAAAAACCACTCAACCACCTCTTCCTGGCCATGGCACCTGCTTGCAGTGCCGGCCAGCGTCAGCTGTTCGAGCATCGCCGTGGCGCCTCGGTTGGTGGACGGTTGGTGGATTGGAACCAGCGCGCAACGTGGAACCCCACTGTAGGCACCCGACCCCCTAGCACTGTGGATGGTTGCGAAATCCATTTCGCACCGCCGTTCAGAAGCCCTGGTTCCGATCATTCCAACATGGTTTCAACCACGGTTTCAAAGTGGTGCGAAATGGCTTTCGTAGGAACCCCTGGTATGAACCCCTGGTACTGAGATCAAAACAACCCCTAGAGATGAGTTCATGTTTGTCTTTTTTGCGGCAGTTGCTCTGACAACCCTTTCACAAGAGTCGACCAAGAATGGATATATGGACTCATACACCTTGAGTACCTCGACAAAAACCAAAAAAGCCTTCCATGCTCCTATGAACATTAGCTGTCCACCCCACATGGCTTCGAGCGAATGGTCCGCCGAGCCCCAAGCCTCTGGTCGAAGGAGTCTCATCACGCACCTCGGACCGAAGAGTCGAGAGGCTTCATGGCAACATCACGTGTTGGGCCAAGTGAGCTCCCATCGGTGTGAGGTGATGTCATGGCAAATGTGCGTGTGGGTCAAAAATCGGTACCCAAAATAGAACCTTGACAATGGCTCTGGTGGTTTAATTTTGAGCCACACCTATATAGGGCAGGGGAAAACAAGGGTATACAGTCAGTATGCAACCACTGCATATGAGGTACATACCCCATTTCGTTGAAGCAGCAAGGGGTTCCGACCCTTTGCACAAGAAAAGAACATGGCCAAGGGTTGCCAACGAAAGGAGTATAACTGGGATCCATTGGGCACGTTCAAACCATTTGTGATCGGACACAAACCTCCTTTTGCCTGCCCTTAAAGGGACCGTACTGGGGGTTGTTTAAACAACTCTGGCGCATCCCAAATAGCCTGTCACAAGTGCAGATAGATGTGCGCAATTGAATCTGAAATTCCTGAAAGCAGCATTTCTCAAAATGGGATCCGGACCCGGTTTGCCTGTATTTACCATATCCTTCCAGAACTCCTAGTAGCTCTGGATGGCTTCTGCGTCGAAAGCAAATATGAGTATGCCCAGCTCCAGTTTTCGGCTTGCAACCAAGCACCAGTTGAAGGGACACCAAAGGAAACCGCTGCCGCGGCAAACAAATCCTTCGACACATCCAGACTTGTCCCGGCCTTGACTTCTTGACCCCTCCCTTTGGCTTCTTCTGGCGTCTTTTGGAGTGGACCTTCTGGAAAATTGAAGCAAATCAACAAACACATATTTGCCAGGACAAAATGGTGCGCTTCTCAAAAGAGGCCTGGTTGCAAATTGAAGGACCCAAACGACTGATGCTTCTGGACCTAGGGCATGTTTCACCCTGACTTGGGCCTTCTTGGCCTAGCTTCTCAGCAATGTCTGCAAATTGTTGAACCCGAAACCAGAAAACAAAAAAACAAAAACAAAAAAACATTTGCGCTCGTAAGCTACCCCCAGGTATAGGCGCTTCTTCGCTCTGTGCTTGCCTTCACAGTCTCCGCGAGACCATCCTATCAGGCTGCCAGCCACTCTGACCAAAACTTCATCTGACTCGCCGCGCGCCTTGCAGGCCCGGGGAAAAAATGACGGCAAAACGCGAATCCAAAATGGAGGGTTGGCCAATCCGGCTTTCCACAATCCCTATAGGGAAGCCACTACAAAAGGGACCCCGTTGCGTAACGGAAGGTAAGGATTAAGGATTCCCTTTGAACAGCGCAGCCTTCTGGTATCTTTTGCGTGAAACTAAGACACACGCATCCCTTTGTTTGTTCTCAGACCTTGCAACCGTCGCCATCGCCACCCGCCCCACAGCTGCGTTGGACAGGTCGCTGATCACGTCGTGCCGCGAGTTTGATTCAATGACCCGCTCGGGTTTCCTTTTGGTTGCAAACCCGCAAACCCACCCGCTTCTGCCTCCCTGTTTGGGACCACCAACCCATTGTGAAAGTTTGCTTTTGTCACATCAGGCTTTGGTCCGACCCACTGAAACCAACTGACCCTCGCCCGATGAGCTAACCCAATTTCATGTACCCAGCTAAAATCAACGATAAGCAGAAGATATGACCTTCAAGTTTGGGAAAGTCGCCGTTGCAAACTGCCCTTTCGATACGAAACACAACAACACCATGGGGATCTTTGGCCGAACCCTGAGGAACACCCGAAATACGACGCGCTGATTCTGCTTGGAGGGGTTACCCCCGAACGACCATGGGAAACTCTTCCCATTGAGTGGTTGACATATGAGGTTTTTCGTGGCTTCCCCCCAATGGTCATCCCATGTGCATTACCCCCATATCGCTGTGGCATGCGAATCAAGGGAAAAAGAAGGTGAGTCATGAGTGAGTAGGTGAGGGCCATCTCTTTCGCCATGCCCTCACACCCCAAATGCAACGAATAAAAGCATTCGGACACACATCAAGAAAAAAACCTGACATGCCAAGAAGCATGTCCATCCTCGCCCTCGTGCCTCGGATCCTAGCATGGGTTTACCCTGCATTTGTGCCTGTTCCAAAAGCTGCCTCTCGAGAAAGCTTGGCGACAAAGCGAGAAGGGGGGGTTGTACACACATGGGCTTGATAGCTCCTCTACATGGGGTACCATTCGGGAAGCCAGCAAAAAAGACTTGACTTTCAACACTCAATGGGAAAAGTTGCCCCCTGGGTCATTTTGGGGCCAGGAATATTGATGAACCCCCACATGCTCGGGCCTTGTTTTGCCCACCCCAAACCTTCTAGCCGGTTCCGGCCAGCAATCTGGGCGCCAGACCCCTGCATCGAGGTAGACACCCACTGAGGCTGTCTGCGAGTCGGGACTTGTGGATCAAAATCAACCGAACTCCAAGGGGAACTCGAAACTAGATGTGAACCTAAGCTGGGTCCGAATCTACTCTCTTCGCGGGTTGAAGGGGCACCAAAGTTTGAGGAGCAACATGCTCACGTTGAAGGAGCCAGGTTTTGCCAACACGGTAGAAAAGAACGCCTGGTCACCCAAATGCGCTAGGGCCGCAAGGGGTTGTTGCCCAACCAAGACCTTGCCAAGCTTGCCAAATCATGCCTTCTCTGGCCGTTAGGAAGGGCACTTTTTGAAATGTAGGATTCGCTGCATCCATAAGATCTTTCTATCTGCTCGGCCATGTCAATCAACGCCATTTCCCAATTTGGGGGGTTCAAGGGAAACCAACAGAAACAAACACACCCGGTTGTGTCATGCTTAGCGTTACGCTTTGTTCAGGGGTCACCTGACTTTAGTTGCAAATCACTGGTAGGTTGCATTCTGGGCATACTTTACTGCCAAACCAGACATGTACAAATTTCCAGTGGCAGTGGTTGGGACCCAGGGTCGGTTTGCGCTCCGATGGTTGACCCAGGGGAAAAAAACAACTGTTCGGAACATATTTGGGGGTGGGCAAAGGGTTTATAAAAATCTGGCTAGGTCCTCCAGTAGAGAGGTTAAAATAAGGGTACCCTTTTTTTTCTGTAGTCTGTTTTAGTAGGGGAACCCTCCCCCAAAAAAGAAACGGTAAAAGGGGCACCTAGCTGGACCCAAATCTGGGGTTCAAGTGCTTGGGACTGCTCGACTTCTCACAGCGCAACCAAGCCGAGGCGCCGAATCCTTTTGCTCGCGCTCGCCGAAAGGGCGAGCGCCGTGTTTGGACGAGCCAAAAATGCCTACGAACCGCAGAAAAGGGGTGACCCAACAATCTGTCCGGTGTCTTGGTTCGTAGGGCCCGACTTCGGAGTCCCGCACCGGTGCCTTACTTGGCAAAGGGTCGGAAGCTTGCTGTCAGAGCGACTATGACTCAGTTGCCCAATTTGGACCCAGGAATACGTATGGCTCCAAATTAAACCAACAGAAAACCGCAGGTTTTAGTCCTTGGTTCCACTTGCCAGGGCAACCCATTTTGAGTACCTATTTTTGACCCACAGCCAAATGTTTGAAAAGCTGAAAAAAGTTGGCCATGGGGGGACCAGAAAGGGAAGCCAAAGGGTCTTTCAAACTCGAGTTGCATTGACCAAGTGAGATGGTTCCTTTTTAATGTTGGGAATTATACAAATTAAGGGGCTAAATGATTGCACACATGATTCTCTTGTGATGGCAAGTGGTTCCAACGTCCCCCAACACCCCATGCTAGCACAGTGAAAACTCTCCGTCAACTCGCAATCTCACGGAGTTTCACAAAATGGGCCGGCAAATGGTTTTTAGGGTGCTTCTCAAATTGGCCAAAAGCCTTTTCTAGCGGAAACCAGAGGAGCAGACCGGATGAAAGGGATCAAACCCTGGGGAAAGGGATCAACAACACAGCAATGGAGTTCTATCAAACACCCAAGAAACTCTTAGGCAAAGTGTTGTGACCTGTGGGCTGACTCTTTGCTCGGAGCAACTTGGAGTCCCAGGGCGCGAGCCCTGCCAGCATGCTGGACACCGCGGCCATGAGGCCGCTATCCCGCTCGGCGCGATCCAAAGATGCGGGAGACTCGTCCGCAACCCACTATAGGGGCCGGAAACAACGAGGGGGTGGGCATGTTGAGTGGAGGGATAGATTGTTTCTGGTAGTTTCTTGTGGGTGCGGTTCGCAAAATGAAAAACCAAAAAACGGCAACTTGAGGTGTCAGGTTCCTGCTTGCATGTCCAAAAAAAGGGGGGGTGGGGGGCTCGGCTCCCCGCATTCTACCCCCCGCCCGGCAGGGCGAAGGGCGCGGGGGAGGGAAAAGCGAAATGCTCGCAGGGCAGAGGCGCCGCGCAGCAACAACAACAAAAACGCTGAGCCACCAAAATGCAGGCTGGCGTTTTGGTTCCACCACGGGAAAAGGAAAAACCCACTATCCCAATCCAGCCAGGTAGAAACCTGGAGTCTTGGGCGCTGCTCTGAGCGCATGTGAAACAAATGATCAAAAGACCCAAAGTCATTGGTTTGCATTTGGTGCCCCTTGGGGGTGGAATGAGAGGAAGCCCTTTATCCCTTCCATCTCACTCTTATCACCTACAGTCTTATCTTCCTACCTCAATCATCCACGCTCCCTTCCATCCAAGCATTTCTGGTCTAATGAAAATGCATCAGAAGCAAGCCTTTCCTTGACCTACAGTATAGAATGGTGGTCGAGTGAAAGGGACGGCATATCTTCTCGCATTCCTTTTCCTCCACTGGATGGGGACCGAGGGAAGGAGGTAGAGGATGGGAAAGGAAGTGAAGAGCGGCCTCATTCCTTCTCTCATTGCCGCTCTCATCACATCCTATTCCTTTCCACTCTTTCACTCACTAACCGTTCATTCCAGTCGATCCAAGGGAAAAAGTGTTGAATGAAAAGGTGAGAGGAAAGGAAGGAGGAATGGAGCGGTCATTGTCTTATTTGTCTATCATTTGGACCGTTTCTCACCTTCCTTCTCCCACCTATGACATCTCTTCGTTCGCTAACTCTCTGTGAGCTGTCTATAGGTGAGTCTCAGAGATGGAACGAATAGTTAGGAAGGGAAGACTCTATCTCATGGACTCACCTATATTCATTCCTTATCCATCTCTTTTCTCTTTGACATCTACTGGTGACTGGCGGAGCAAAGGAAACAGGAAATGAAAATAACAGGAAAAGAGAAGGATAGAGGGATGAAAGAATTAGAGAGATGAATGGCATGGTTTTCTTCTTTCCATGCCATTTCCTCTCATTCACCCCTCCCTTCCCTCTTTTCTCACCATGTCATGTCCTTTCGGTTTCTAGGTGACATGACAGTGAGGAAGGGAGGGAGGGATAGAGAATTAGATAGTGATATGATGGAGAGGCAGTAAGGAATTTCATAAGCCTCTCCTCTAAGCCTTCCCTATGTGATTTCTGGAAAGGCACGAGTGATAGGAAGTTGTGATAAGGCGAGGCCATAATCCTTTCTAATCCTCGCCCACCTTCCTCATCTCTCTATCACTTTCCTTTCATCTCCCAGTCAATAATTCCCGAGATGAAAGATGATAGAAAGAGATGATAGGAAAGGATTCACACACCCAAGTGATTCAAAAAAAGAAAAAAAAACATCTGGGAACCGTTTTACTTGTGTCCCAAGCTTTAACGAACGGAGGAAGGGTGGGGCTTGGGAGGGAGATCTCTTCCTTCTCTCATCCCTCTCTCCCATCTGGAGATACAATATGAATCCGGGTTTCAGTTGGCAAAAAGTCAAAGTCCTAGTATCCAAGCAAAATGCACCAAAGAATCCAGATGGTGAAAGGGATGTAGGAAGGAAAAAAGATTCACGGCCAGCCACATCCTATCCTCTCTTCCTACCTCTATGTCCAATGCAAACTTGATAAAGGGAAATGAGATTGGGAGAGAGTGATAAAGGATGAGGGAATGAGATAGGATTGGGCCAAATTGGGAATTAGATTGTCTCTCTTCGTTCCTTCCGTCTCGCCGGTATCATCTCTGTGCTCAGGAATTCCCAATCCATGCTCTTCCAACTCATAAAAGCATTTGGAAGGATATGAGAGTATGAGAGAGAGGGAGCGGTCTATCCACTGTAAATAACCTCAAATCCCATCTCTCCATCACGCTTCCCATTCCCTCCGTTCTAACGCTCTCGCCACTACCCGCTGGTCCACTTTGGAGAGTTAACGGAAGAGAAGTGAGTGAGTGATAGGGTGGAGGCATTTCTCGTCTGTTCATCCTGGAAATTGGTAAGCCACCATCATATTGTCGTTACAGCGGGTTGATCCCCTTCCCTTTCCTCGCTTCTCTCGTTACCCTTCCATCTCTGAGACTCGCCTATTTCTACCGTCATCATGTCCCATCTCCGAGACTCACCTATATCTCCTCTACCCGCTATCACCTGACCATGCAGCGGGCTAACCCTTAGGTGACAAGGAGGGGCTAGATGGATGGAAAGATCCTGAATCTCTTCCCGTGGATTTTACCGTCCTAGTCTCACTTCCTACTTCCACATCCTAAAGTAATTTCTAGATGATAGGATGTGGTGAACAAAGAAGAGAGAAAAGGGAACCCGTCCATAAATTCCAGGACTCTATTGTTGGACCTTCCTCTCTTCACTTTTATTAGTCCTCGCCTACTTATTTTATGTTGGCGAGGGCATGTGAAAGAGAAGGAATATATCTCTGGGAATCACTTGGAAGCGACACAAAGAAGCGAGAAAGGGATTCATTTTCCTTCCCCATCCTATCTCTATCTCTCCAAGCGAGAAAGGGATTCATCTTCCTTCCCCATCCTATCTCTATCTCTCCTCGTCACTTCGCTACCTCCGTCCGTCTCAGAGAGAGATAGCATAGGAAGGAGAAAGTGTGTTAGGTGGCTTATGGACGGTCCAGATGCTTCCAGTCCCTTTGTTTCTGGACCTTTCCATCATCTAACTCACATCCCTTCCTCTCCCTTTCCTCTTTTCCCATTCCTTCCTTCCACCTCGCTCACGAGCGAAAAAAAGGAGAAGGAAGGAAAAGATAGGAAAGCCATGGCCAGGCAATCTGAGACAGAAAATGCTTGGCTAAGAGCCGGCTCAATTAAGAGATGTCTATGTGCCGGGAAAAGAAAGAGGAGAGAGGCCTGGAAGGGCAACGGCAAGAAAGAGAAAGCCCTTCCCATCATACGCCTCTCATATCCACGCTCTACAAACATCCTGTTCTCGCTTCCTGAGTTTATTGGCCAAAAAAAGTCCAAACTTTTTGTTTACCACCAAAATGGTCTTCTCAAAAAGTATAAAGTCCATGAACTCAGGGAGTGAGTGTTTACTTGCGAACAAAGAGAGCCAGAGGACATGGATCCCTTCTGCCTTTCCAGCCAATTGATAGGCTGGGAAGAGGTAAGGACGGGATGGCGTTTCTTATTTATCTCCCATCCGTTCTGTCTACTCGCTACATCTCAGAAATCCTTTCTCTCATTATGTTCTATTACAAATTATGTGAGTTCTTGTCCAAGCCTTCTCAATCACATCTTTACCGCTCACCTGCTATTCCTCCATCGCATCGTCGTTGCAGCGGGTAAATCCTTAGGTGTTAGAATGAAGGTTGAGTGAGTCCCAGAGTTTAAACGGCTTAACATAGGATACGGACTCACTGCATATCAGCTAAGTTCCTTCATTTAATCCTTACCTAGCGACCTGATGAAGAGACTTGGAAGGATATGAATGTGTCTGGAGATGCCACGAGATTTCTAATAAAAACATCTCCACACATGTCCTTCCTCTCTTGTCCCATCTGTTGGTCTTTGACTTCTGAGACTTTACGTTGGGACAAGAGATGGTGAAGGAACGAAGAGACTGACAAATGGAAGATAGAAGAATGGGGAAATGATGGCCACGGTCCTTGCCAATCATTTCTAACCTCATCCTTCATCTCATAACCATTCATTTTTCATATCTTCTTTTCCTCTTCCTTTCCCAACACCTTTCATTCCCCTTGGTCGTTAGGTGTGGAAAGGAGGTAGGAAAGAAGACAACTAGAAATCCAAATGAAAGGATATGAGGAGGAAAGGAATGAAAAGCCTTAAAGAAAAACACATATTGCTTGCCTATGTCCTTCCATTCCTATGTCTCTTTCTCTTTACTTTTGTGAATTAGCTCCGAGCTCCCGCACCCCAAAAGGATAGACTACTTGAAAGTGAGGAAACCGAAAAGTTGCCGCGCAGCTGCCACTTGCCAACTTGCCAGTGCCTCGTGTTCAGCACCAAGGTGTAAAGAAACGGCTTCTTGACCGGCTGTGGCCTATTGGGCTGTGCTCGCCATCCAAGTCCTTCCGTTTAACCTCTATGCTGGGTGGGCAAAATCCATGCCGGACAGTTGGATGAAACGCTATGATGTGCTCCCGTCCCAGGCATCCCTGAATGCAAATCTCATGCCAGGCACCAAAAATGGATGAAACTCGAATTGAATACTGGTTGATAAACCACCGGTAGCGTGAAGTGGCTTTTGTCCAGTCTTCGAACTCATCCCTACGTCAGGTCCCACATTCTAGGCGGGGCAAGCCCCAATAAGGAAAACTTCGATCAGTCAATTGAATATGTCCTTTTCGTTTAGCACAGCTTGCTGCCACATGGCTAGTGGATCGACAAACCCTCGAGTGACCTGAACAGAAAGCGGAAGGAGAATCCTCACGCCCACCTCGGGGTTTCTGTGCCCGCGAAGCTTCTCATGGAAATAGCGCCCGGTGACTAGTATGATGTTGCTTGGTTGCTGCAACGACCCCCCTGCAAAAAGTGAATAACCTTTTGGGGGTTTAGTGAAAAACACCTTTATTTCAACCAAAAAGTTAAAGTCTATAGATCCAACCCAATAGCAGTCAAGGTTGAGCCCCATTGATATCGCCACAAGTTCCTCTGCAGGGGCCCACACTTCCCCGGTTCAGCCCGCTCAGCCTATCCTTCTGGCCTTTGGTTGGACAACATTTAGGGAAACACATTCTTACAATGCGCAACTCTGAAACTCTCTCCTGTCAGAGACCCCAAATAGTATTGCGTCTAACTTGACGACAGGTGGCCCAGAAGCATAGAAAGACGTTAAATAAACATTGACACCTCTCCCACCTGATGAGATCGTAAACACGTCGATGCCCCTGCTCAAGCGTAGCTTCTGCAAAATCTGATGAGGAAGCTTGCGCGTGATGTCGCGCGCGATGTCGCATGACGTTGCGCGCGATGCAGCGCATGATGCTGCGCATGATGCTCTGCAGCTCTTGCCAAATCCTTCGTCCTCTCTTGAAAAACTCTCTTGTCCATATCTGTGAGCAGCTTGGCTGCGCAAGGAGGCTGGCAATTTTAGCTGCGGAAGTGTACTTCGCATACTACCTGGAGCTGCGCTTCGCGCGCTTCGCGCGCACGTAGCCATTTACGATTTTGCAGCCGGAGCTGCGGGAATGCACTTTATGTACAACCTTGGAGCCGGAGCTCGGGAGCGCACTTCGCGTAGAACTTTTGCACTAAAAACCTGCCAATTTCGAGCCGGAGCTGCGGGAGCGCACTTCGTGCACTACTTTTGCGCTGAAAAGTTGCGATTCTCAAATTTCAAGCTGGAGCTGCGGGAGTGCACTTGAAGTTTTACTTTTGTACTTAAAATTGCGATTTTGCAAGCCGGAGCTCTGGAGCGCTGTTCGCGTACTACTTTTGTACTTAAAATTTGCGAGCTTTCAGCCGGAGTTGAGGGAATGTACTCCGCAAACCACTTTTGTACCTAGAGGTTGCGAATTTCGAGCCGGAGCTGCTGAGTGCACTTCGCGTACTGCTTGTGAACGTAAAAATTACGATTTTGCAGCCGGAGAGCCGGAGTGCTCTTCTTGTGCTACTTTTGTACTTAAAAAGCGCGATTCTACAGCCGGAGCTGCGGGAATGCTCTTCCCGTACCACTTTTGCACCTAGAAGTTGCGAATTTGAAGCCACAGCTGCATGCGGGAGCGCACTTTGCGCGCTAGCCTTGTACGGAAACGTTGCGACTGCGCAGCCGGAGATGCGGGAGGGCGCTTCGCACCTCGCACGGCGCCACAGCGAGAGCGCTTCGACACACACGATCTCCGCAGAGGGTTTGCCGAGCTCATTGCAAGACACATTCGCACGGCGCCACAGCGAGAGCGCTTCGACACGAACGATCTCCGCAGAGGGTTCGCCGAGCTCAAGATATTGCACGGCGCCACAGCGAGAGCGCTTCGACACGCACTCTCTGCGCAGATCGTGCGTGTCGAAGCGCTCTCGCCGTCGCGCCGGGCGAACGTGTCTTGAGCTCGGCGAACCCTCTGCGAGCTCAAGATACATTCGCGCGGCGCCACGTGCCACAGCGAGAGCGCTTCGACACGCACGATCTCCGCAGAGGGTTCGCCGAGCTCAACTGACATTTGCACGGCGCCACAGCGAGAGCGCTTTGCTTTGACCGCGCGATCTCCGCAGAGGGTTCGCCGAGTGCAAGGCACATGCGCGCGGCCACAGCGAGCTCAAGACACATTCGCACGGCGCCACAGCGAGAGCGCATCGACGCGCACGATCTCCGCAAAGGGTTCACTTTCGTCTTGCAACGCTTGCAATTGAATGAAACGCTGCGCCTGCCACGAAAATTCACAGACCATGTTTATGAAAATGCTGCGCCTGCCACGCATCCTGTAGCAGCAGCGCAAAACATACTGCGCCCACCACGAAAAACGCAAGGCAGTCTCACAGCATGCTGCGCTGGCCATGGAATTCTGCGGCACCACGCAAATCCGGCGCGGCGCCACAGCGAGAGCGCAGTTTTGAAGAAAGGTCCGTTTCATGCGAAGCTGTCGCACGCGAAACAACTTTTTGCGACAAGTGCCATGGCTTTAGAGCTCCGATTGTCCAATCGTCGTAGCCTGACCCGACAACAAGATATCACCGCGCGGCGGCCCTGCCATCAAAAAACGCACTTTGGTCTCAAAAAACGCGTTTGGCACAGCAGCGCGAACCTCCGTGTGACACGCCCCTGCCAGAAAAAAATGCATTTTGCTTCAAAAAGCGCGTTTGGCACGAGGCTTCTGGCGCGTAGCCCTTGCCAGCAAAAAACAAAAATGCGACCGGCACCACAACGTGACGCACGCACTGGCCCGCACCTCCATTTCGTGCAAGACTGTCGCACCGAAGACAACTTTTTACGCACAGGGCCAGCACTTTGAGCCCGCACCTCGATCTACACCAGGCCTTGACTCTTAGCGTAAGAACCCCTTAGCGTAAGCACTATTTATGGTAAAATGGACTGTTTTCTGCTGGTGGTTCCTTCAACAAAAACTCACAGAGCCTTTACCCGCATGATCCCTTTTCATGGCTGGGAGGCGAAAAGATTTGCTCTGAAATCCTCAAAACGAGATCATGCGCCACGGGTAAACATCGCCATCCAGCTAAACACAGGAGCTGAATCTGCAATCCTATTTTCCGAATCGCCCCAGTTGGCCTGGGTCACCCTAAACTAAGAAAAGAGGGCGGGCCCTTGATTTCCAGAATGGAAGGGGCCATTCTTCAGACCAACAAAAAACTGTACGATCTCCAGTCAATAGGATCCAGAGTGACAATTTCAAGCCTTCAAAGGTGACTTAGGTATGTTGTCTCAGTTGTTCAGTGACCCTGGAAAAAAAGGGAACCCTTTTTGGGGAAGACCACTTTTAGTGGAGCAGCCACCCCAAAAAAGGAGAAAGGACTGAACAACAGAGTTGTCTGTGAAGCTACACGTTTGGGCTTAAGGGGTTAGGGACTGCAGAAATCCAGCTGCTGCATTTCTTGAGAAATCCTAATTGAAACACATAGCCATTGCACCTACCGGCGCAGATCCCAGGCTTTAAAAATTTAACAGCTAACAAGTCTTTCTTTGGTCCCAGCCACCAAAGGAGGCAACAGACACAAAACAAGAATCGAAAGCTGGGTTTCAAGTGGAAGGACAAGGACAAGCGGGGACACCGGCACGGATTTCGTCATTTCGTCCTTGTCGGCAGGAGCCGTGAGCTGCCCCGCTCTGAAAAAACTGGCAGGGCCCAAGCAGCCACCCGTCTCGCCAGTGAACTTGGTCACAGGCAGCCCGATTCAGAACAGTTGGTTGAAGGGAAAAGGTGAACTCCCTTTACGGAAAACGTATCAGCAGAGCCGTCAAAGCTTCAACCAATATACAAGCATAGTTGTTCCTTCTTTCTTTCTCTCTTCTTGCTGTGTGTGTGTGTCACTATCTGCCTTTCTATCTCTCTTTCTATCTCTCTTTCTATCTCTATATTTATCTAGCTTCCAACATATCATTCTTTTCTCTCTCCCTATCTGCTTGCCCCTGTCTATCTACATTCTGAGCGCCTATCTCTCTATCTACCTCTCTATCCCAGTAGATTATCTGCCTGCCTATCTATCAATTTGTTCACTCTATCTGTTCGTTGATGCGCGCAACCTGTCTGTCTATCTATCAATCTATCTCACTGCCTATCTACCTACCTACCTACCTATCTATCTATCTATCTATCTATCTATCTAGTTGTCTATCTAAACTATCTGTCTATCCATCTATCTATCTACCTTAACTATCTCATCTCTACCTCATCTCATCTTCCTGTCTTTCTTTATATCTATTAACCAATGTAGCTCTGTCTCTCTAATACTCCTTGTATTCCTCTATATCTAGGTATCAATCTACCTTCGATCAACCTTATCTGCGCATGACCTTCAAATTTGCTGCACGCGCCAGGCGAAGTGCGCCACGTCCTCACATGACCCTGCGAAAGCGCTGCCCCTGCCACGGCCGTCACGCCATGCGCACGTGACCTTGCGAAAGCTCTACCGCTGCCACGAAACCTGCGCACGCACATGCGAAAGCACTGCGCCTGCCACGAAATCTGCGCATGACCGCGCCTGTGTCTGCCATGCAATCTACACCCGACCTTGTGAATTCCTGCGCCTGCACGACATCTGTGCCCAAAAGTGCTGGATCTGCCACCAGGGCGTGGGGTGAGTTGAGACAGCGTGGGACAGCCGTTTCTTTTGGTGGAGCCTTGAGGGGTGGCGATCTGGTGCACGGGGTATTCGATGTTCGGTGATGGCACATTCCTTGGCACCCGTATCACCTGTGCAGGACGTTTTTCCCTGCACTGTTTTCGGCACAGCTGTGTGAAGCGCCACCCTGTTATTGCCATGATGGCGCCAGCAATGAGTAAGGCTCCACAACCTGCTGCTCCCAGCTTCGGCAAGGAGCCCCACACGCAAGTGAGAAGACGAGTGCTTCCGCGCCGATGCAGCAAAGACCCACCAGAGCTGCAGCGAATCACTGTCCAACTCAGCCTTGGGGACGAAGTTTCTGATCCAGAGCTCATGATGTGATGATCCATCTTGAGGGGGTTGGGCCGAGCGAAAGGCAAATGAATCATCGGTGGCAGAAAGGACAGGCGGGCTCAAAGGGTGCACTACTGCATGTTAGAGGGCGATGCGTGTGACTCTGCGCAGCTCGAGTGTGACTACCAGCAACTTCTACTCAGGCATGAGGCCACTACAGCTTCTGGACGATAGGCTTTGTTTCTGGTTGTGCCCTTGGCTCCTATCTGGACCGTACAATTAGCAGCATCTCCGCAGCCCACACCAGACCTTGAGCCCTCGGGTGCACCTTGGTGCTTGTCCCACTTTTTTACATTTCGTTTTGCTACCCGGAAATAATTTGCCCACGCACAGACTTGGAATAATTTGTTTTTGAGCAACATGCTCTGTGTGCATCTGTCCACAACTATGACTGATGTCGTTAATGCTGTTGCAGCGATGTGCTGCAAGTTTGTCTGTCACAGACATGTATCTTAGTTGGGACATCTCGGGCCCACTCCTGTGGAATGCTTCCGAGGTGGGTCTTCACCCATCCCCCCGCGTTGCTGCACAACGCAGCTGGACCTGAACAGTACTGCGCTGCACCACTCACGCTGTGCGCACCACTCAGAAGTCGTCCGCGCTAAACATTCCTATTACCCCGCAACACACGCACACATACTTTCGTGCTTCTTCTTCTCTTGTGTTATGTCAGAGAGCTAGCTTTCAATAGTTGCTGTACCACGGAACATCCTTCTAAACTTCCTTGTTAACCCGGTTTCCCCCCTCAAACAATTGCCTTAGTTGACCTCATTTGGCCACATCTGAGTTCTCTGGCCTCATTTCAGTATCTCTTGGCCCTTGGCCATGGCCACATTTCACAACGTTGTTGCTCGGACACCAAAAAAACGCCAAATCCATTTTCAGGGTCGCGGGAACCCAGCGGTTGGGGCTGGCACGTGTAGGCTGTTTGCCTTTGAGGGACCTTAAAAGGGTTGTGCCAATGTGAAAAACTGGTTGGAGTACCAAGGTGGATCGCCAGATTTTGAGAAAATCCTCTACATAGTTCTAGCAGACCCGAAGCACTGAACTCACCATATAGACAAAACTTGGCTGGTAACCCTCGGCAAAAACAAAAAGCTTGGCTGTTGTGGGTTCAATGCGGAAGCCCAATTGATTTCAACCAAAAGGTTCTAAAGTCTAAAGATCCGATACCCAATAGCAACCAAGAACACTGGAACTTTGACTCAACTGACGAAACCTCACTTGCACTCGAAATCCGTAAGCCCAACTTTGAGACCGGGAAACATGCTCGTGCTGCGCTTCCATGTTGCGATCGGTGCGAGACCCCGAGAATTAAACCATCCCTTGCTGGTGGTTTCCTTCAAGGAGACCAATTCCTGGGGTCATTCCCACATTCCCTACTGCGCACTAGCAAGTGCATGCGAAGCGGAGAACTACTGCCTGAAATGCGCTGTTCTGTTCCCCCAATACTCTGCCGCATTCTCGTGTTTGATGAGTGACACCAGCACAGTTCGGAGTGAGTTACTTTTGAGTGAGCGTCTCCAGAATCCCTCGCCAAAAGTAGATCCATCCTTAGTGTTCATTTGGCTCATGAAACGGTTGCACCCTTCCTTGTTGGACACATACGCTTCACACCAAGGGTGAGCTTCCTTTGCGAGGGGTGGTCATGCCCGGATCGGTCTACTGGATCCGTGGACTACTAGTAGTCTTGGCACTGCATTCGGGTGTGGAGCTGGGCTACGGCGACGAGGCAAAAGCCGCCAAAAAAAGGTCGCAGGAAAGGCTCTGGCTGCGGCGCATGATGAAAAGTGGAAGGACTGTGCCGCGGTCAAACCTATTTTGACATATACATGTAATATATACGTGTATATATATATATATGCCTTTTATTATTTTGGTTGTACGCTTCGCCCCCCCCCCCCCCCTATTTTTTGTTCGGATTTAACTCAATAAACACAAACTTGCCGAACCCCTGGCTTTTTTTGGCCGGCTTCTCAACATGAAAGGTGTGAGAAGTTCGAGAGCTTTCAACACACTTTTGCAGCCTTCCATGGCTAGGTCCTCCAGTAGAGAGCTTGGAACAAGGGTACCCCTTCTTTCTGAGGTCTATTTTAGTAGGGGAACCCTCCCCCAAAGAAGGGTAGAAGGGCACTGGTGGTCAACCCTGGTCTTTTGCGTCACCCGCAAAAATGTCCCGGGGTGGTTTGGTGCCTTGGTCAAAAGGATTCCTGGGGAAGAGAAACGCCCATCTCGGCTGCTTCTCGAACTCCAAAGACCTTCCACTGAGACGAGAAGAGGGCGATTCCTGAACTTCGTTTCTAGAAAACTCCCTTGTCCAAAGGATCCAGAAATGAAAGGGTGAAGCCGTTGGGGCCATGACTAAACCAGAATTGGGAGGGTCCCATACCGAGTCGCTGGAGTTTTCGCAACCCCTTGATACAACCGAGTTCTCTCGCACCAAATTCAGAGGACAATAGGTCAAAGACACCCTTCTTGATTCCGAAGGAGACACTTTTCGGGTTGCGGGTGTGTCTTGCTTTAGCTTTACCCCCCCCCCAAAAAAAAAAAGAGAAAAGAAAAGAAGAAACAACCCAGTGGCTGTTCCTCTCGATCTCCCTTTAAAACACAGAGAAGGGGTACCCCCAAACAAGAACGAGCCACCATGTGAATCCAGCCTGGCGAACCGAGCCGAACGCGCGCTGGAAACGACCAGACTCGTTTCATCGGCCCCGTGCGTCGCCGGATTTTTTGTCCATGGGAACAGTTAGTTATCGCAGGCTGATGGAATTGGGGGCAAGAATGAACTGTGAACCGATGGCCATTTGAGCATCCATTGTGGCTGGATTCCCACAATGAAGCCATGATTAGTGGTTATTCGTTCAGCGATAAATTGTGGGTTCATGGCAGGGGTTCGTTTGAATAGCCACGCGGGAAAATTCTCAGGGTTCGTCCCCCTGGTGTCGATACTTGACATTTAGCGGCTCGGCCAGTTTCCCATCCCCCAAACACCCCAATAGTTCATGAACACACAAGAACTTGTTACACAAACCTCGCCAAGCTCACGTTTGGGACTCTTGGATCATGGATCCATGGATGTTGTGGAAACTTATGGCAACCATTTGGGTGGCTCAAAATGAAAGAGCTTAGGTTGTGCAACCGCAGGTTTTTTAGTCTTTGGTTCTATCCAAGGTGCCATGTTGGTGCATTTATTTGGGCCACAGCCATGTATGGCATATGCATCGCTTCCTATCCCCAGGGGGCTTAGGAGCGGTTCGCGACCGAGGAAGAGTTGCCCCGGCCGACTCGGATCTCGGCCACTCGGGCAGAAGAAGCAAGGGAGGCGAGACAGCCAGAGCTTTCAAGAATCCACGAAATGGTTGGCTTGGTGGTGGTCAGTTGTATTGCTTCGGCTGCAAAATGGGAGCTGAAACTTCAGCATGGTAACGTTGACCCCGGATGTGGAATTTGGCGGATTTTTAGGGTGTTCCCACCAAAGAAGAACAAGAAGGACTTTCCTCTAACATCAACCAACCCTCCAAAAAATCAGCTGCGGGCATTAGTCCTGTCTGATTATTCGGGTGTTGTTCCTTAGCGGCTCAACGAATGGCGATGTCATCCTCCCGCTTTCCAGTTTGAGGAAGACCCCACCCGGAAAAACCGGCGGCTTTGACAAGACTGGGCTGCCCTCAGATCCCCCGCTAAAAGTTTAACTTTTAGTGGGTCAAATGGAAACTACACCAAGAAGAATGGAACGGAATTTGTCCTGCGAACACCAGAATTGAATTCGCAGCTCTGGCTACCCAAGTAACCAAGGGAAAACATGATGTGCCATTGAGAGCTACAAACAGGGGCCCCAACAGGAATATCCAAACGTGGGACCCCCGGTATGGTGGATTTCCAGCTGGTTGCCTGTAAAGCCACCTGAAAAGGGTACCTTCAAATCAAACAAAGCACCACATTGCTTGGGGATACAAATATTGCCCTTCCCACACCTGAGGCTCTCATCCATTCTGGGTTGCAGCAGCCGCCGATCGGTGAGGTCCGCTTTTCTGTTCGCTCAAATGATTTGACTAACAATCTTCCCACTTGAATGAGGTTTTGCGAATTGGAACTCTGTCTCTTAGGCTGGCTTCCATTGTTCATTGCACTCCAAACAGGATGCGGAACACCCCGCGCTTTATGAACCAACCATCTCCACTCTCGGCTGCCCGGAAAGTCGCCTGTCTGCGCAGCGGTAAATTCGAAAGCTGCGCCAAGGGGATCGCGCGCATTATTTGATGCGCGCAGCAAAAGGATAGATTGGAATTTGGCGATGTGAGACTCTCCCGGTACGTGTCTCGTACACAAAGAGAATGAGACAAGACAGGCAGGCCGAGGCCACACGTTTCAACAGGGACCCCGTGGGAGATAATTCGATCCAAGTCCTGCCTTCGTTTTGACGTTCTTGGAGGATGCATCCAAAACCAGCGAGTTTACCGGAAAACCCGCTAAATCAAATTTGTCTATCATCGGAACCTTGAAAGCGCAAGAACTGGAAGAGCATCATTTGAGGCCCCGCGCCCATTTCCACGGAAACCCTCACAAGTGATTGCACTTACCACGACATCAGGCCAGTCACCAGAGGGTGCTAGATCCCCGTGGATAACGTGGATACCGGTCTTCATCTCTGAAATTGTGATCTTCCAACAAAAGTGGCCGCTCCCCTACAATCAGTAGATAGCCAGTGCTTCCAGCTAGGTAACCAGGCGGTTCTTATCTCTATGTTTAGCATGACGGTGTCCACTGGTTACCCACCGAGGTCCTCCAGCAGAGAGGTTAGAATAAGGGTACCCTTCTTTCTGTAGTCTATTTTAGTAGGGGAACCCTCCCCAAAAAAAGGGGAAAAGGGCACTATTGGGGGACCTAGCCACTAGAGTGTGAACTGGAACCGGGACAGCGATGACTGTGATGCAGGCGGTCAACTTTGAAAACCGACTTTGGGCAAACTGTGCCACCCCACCCCCCACCCCCCACCCCCCACCCCACCCAAAAAGAAGAAAGACAAGAACACCTGCTGCCCAGTGTGGGTCCGCCTGCATGCGGCCAAATCCCCCTCTAGTCGACGAATACAAAGCCACAGTTCTCAAATGATACCAACCCATGAAATAGGGAATCCCCAAGTAAAGGATCCTCATCAAAAAAAACGCTTTACTCTAAACAGCTGAACTCACCATCTCAAATTGGCAGGTTCCCTCCAGATGTTGATTAGGCCATGAGATTGTCGCATGCACGGGAGGTATCTACACTTCAGGCCTTAGGGCTGACTCTAAGGCTTTTTGAACCTCTTTTCAATACGTAAGGATGCCTCTTCCCTTGGCGTTGAAGAAAAAAATGTGTTGCTCTCTCCACGAAACTGGAAGTTGGCAACTTGCACTTCCATGGATGCTTCCGACTCGCCCTCGCTCAAAATTGGTTGCAACCCAGACATTTGAAGTGCCAACCCTTGGTTTACCTCGCATGTAACTTCAACACAAGCTCATTTGGAGCTAGACTTTCTTCCATAACCTCTAACGTGATTCCTTGGTTGCTGTGGACCCCCTGCAAAAAGCTTAACTTTTGGGGGTTTTAGTGGCAAACCCCTTGATTTCCCCAAAAGTTAAAGTCTAAAGATCCCACCCAATAGCAGTCAAGATTCGTCCACAAAGTTGTTAGGGGTGTACCGAACCCTTTGATTGGCAAGGGCGTTCTGGATTTCTCCTGTGCTTGACCATCCATATGGCTCGACCATCCCGTCCGATGTAATCAGCGCCGAGACCAGTTTAAAGAGGCTCCAGCTCCAACCATTCAGTGAGTGACAAGCTCTGACATGAGTTGAGTAACAAAGCGTGCAATCGCCTCAACAGGTTGGGGGGATTAAAGTTCTGAAGGGTGGAGATGGGATTTTGATTTAATCAGGCCCATGCCACAAATTGGATTTGCGAATTCACCATTTCACATGTCCCAAGGAACAGGTGAAAAAATGAGAAGGGCGGACCCAAACTCTGGGTCCATGATCCTGGTTGTCTGCAGGATGTACAAACCCTTTTCCTTGCTTTTAGCCTTGTCAGGAAAAAGTAAGGGGACAACTGTCTTAGAGCGGTTTAAAGATACTTTCCAACTTCATGATCAGCGACTGTGTGTTTTCTGTTGGCTCTTGTAAAAGATCATCCGTTTTCACTGGCTGAAAAAACAAAAACATGAGCACTGAAACCTTCTGGCTAGATCCATCTAGCCAGCTTGAGAACACCGAAGCCAGTCTCACCTGAAGGGACCTGGATTGCAAAAAGGTCACCTTTTTGGGAGCTTGAACAAATGGTTTGACCAAAGCATCATTGGACGGATTTTTGGGAGTCTAAATCCCCCTTTAAGCCCAAGACCCCTTGGTTGCTGTAACGTCTCCTCTGCCAAGAGCTCTTCACTTTCCCTTTGTGTGGGTGCAACACAGAAAATCCGATCAGTTTCAACCAAGAAGTTGAAGTCCAAAGATCCGTTACCAAGTAGCCGAAGCAAGTCCTGCACTTCAGGGCCACGGAAGTAGTCAAAAAAAACAAGTGGCACGCCAACATACGAAGCACTTCGTACTTCAGTTCAACTCAAAAAGAACCCAATAAAGAGGTCTAAAAACAAAACTGCTCGGACTTGTGCTTGAACAGCTTTTTGGCTTTTGGGCTTGCACCGCTGGCATGGGATCAATAGAAGAAACCTGAATACTAGGCCGGATGAAAGGAGAGACGTCCTTAGGGCGAAAGCCTTCGACTTTCCGGCAACATGCGGCTTTTCTGAGAATCAATGGCTGTGGCCCAAATACATGGAGACCAAAACGGCACATGAAGGAAATGGAAGCAAAGACGAACAGCTGCGTGAGAAAATTTGACCACACCCTCTTTTGTTGCGTCTCATTTTTGGAGTCGGCACCAAATTTGGGCGGTTGGAATAAAAACCCAGCCGGCGGTTCCCGGGTCTTGTGGCTTTTCAATGGGGAGCAAGCCCTCAACGGCTAGGTCCTGAAAAGCGCTGGAAAAACGCAACTCACTTGGCACACTTTTTCTGACCATTCGTAAACCGCCAGAAGCGAAAAGGAAGCATTTGGGTGGAACGCTTTCTAATGGACTTCGCCTCGCGTCGAGCTTTGGAGCGTGCGGTTTGGAAAGCGGAACGACTGGTCGCCAAAGCACACAGCGTTGAAACTCAGGCCAGATCCCAGGGGGATCGGCCGCGAAAGGATTTCGTTGGTCGTGCGGCCTGCGTGAGAACCGACTGGGAAACCTGACTCCGTATCTGGGCGTTCTGAAAAAGGCAGACCTTTGGCGGACAGGACTGCACGGGCCTTAAGTCCACCATTTCGGCGGGTCTTCCAAAAGGAAACGTCACAAGGGAACAAGCCTTAAACCCGCATCATCATGTACCTTGTTGTGTTTGGTCATTGATCTAGGGGTGGTTGAAAAGAATGCGGAATCAACCCCCAGAATTGCTCCTTTTGTTCAGTCCTTTGTCCGACCATCTTCAATGAAAATATTCTCAATCTTCCGAATCATCATCCTCGTCGGCACCTGTGCTTGCGCTGGTGTCCGCGTCGCTGTCGCACTCCTGCATAGGTAGAATACAGGCTGGGTCCTCCAGACTTGAGAGGTTGGAATAAGGGTACCAACTTGTTTCTGTAGGCTATTTTAGTAGGGGAGCCCGAAAACCCCAAAAAAGAAATGGTAAAAGTTGGCACTGGGGGACCTAGCAGGTGAATCCAAATCATTATTTGTCCTGAGAAAAAAATGCATTGCAGGGATCTCTGGCATTGGAGGGTGCCGTTTTTTTAGCTGGGAAACAGATGATTTGATGATTCTGACGCGACAGCAACAAGAATTGCGCCCGGTTCCCAATCAAGGTACAGACTGCAAAGCAGTCAAAGGTCATTGAGAGAACAAGAGGCATCCATGAAGCATCATTGGCCAAAGGCATCCTGAGGAACCACCATAGAAGCCAAAAAAAAACCAGGGTGCGGACCTCAATGTCCGAAGTCGTTTTTGAGGTCCCCCTAAAAAACAAGCTCACGAGGCAAACACAAGAAAACCACCGGGAGGCCTGCGGCAAGAGCCCCAAAACCCCATGTGGAGCATCGGAAGGGCCTTTTTGACGACCAGTGAAAAGGCCCAAAGGTCCACAGCCCCGTTGGAGAGAAGACTTGGTTGGTTTGGGGATTGCAGTTCGAAACATTCAACTATTTGAGGAGTTCTTCTTGGAAATAGGCACATATGTCGGTGGATGGACGAAATCCCGCTGCCCCGCTCCCCTTTTGCAATGTTGATGGCATTCACAAAAGGCGGTGCAGGATTTCGGTCACTCCAACCTGTTTGCAAAAAACGGCCCTTAAACTTCCAACGTTAAATGGGGAGCGCGAGGGTTCGTGCAAACCGTTGGAAAACGGTGCAGAATTTTGTCGTCAACTGTATGTCTGTGATCAAGCCCCACAGAAGATACCCAACAGAGTACAAGGGATAGTCCAGCCGCCCAAAACCCAGGCTTGATTTGGGTTTGGGACTGTTCTTCATAATGTTGATGTTGGATTGATAAACCCATCCTATTAATAGGGGGAAATGGAACCAAACTTAAAACCGTAAGACTCTAAGACCTAAAAATGAGAAGGACACCTATGATTCTGGGTCTGGTCTTCTTTATTGGTGAAATGGTTGGTTTCCCATTTACCCTCCACAAACGCCAGGGGTTCAAATCCGAATTCAAAGCCAGCGGGCTCCAAACCACCAAGACCAGTTGCTTGAAGTTCTCAAAGGATCTGGCTGACTGAGTGAGGAACCCCAAAGAAAGCTCTGGAGGAAACTCAGGCGCGATACCTTTGGTTACTTCACACCTTGAGATGACCCCAGGAAAAATATGGAAAAAAAAAACACGAGCTTTGGTGCACATTTTCGCCAGCCATAGGTCTCCTCCCACGCTTCCGCGATGCTAGAATCAGTAGGGACTCTCCACCATTTCTTCTCCGGGAGCCTCGCCTTTGCGAGAAACGCATCGATGTCGGGACGTCGGGACGTCGGGACGTCTGGTTGGGACCCGGACCGGGCCCCGGAATGAAAGAGGCCCTACTGAGAAAGGGAGACCCAGTTTGGACACACACGTCAAAAAAACTCGCCAACGTCGCATTCCAAAGACCAGCCATGCTTGAAGGGTTTTCCGGACAAAGGCGGTCCACCTTAGGTTAGTCGCTCGTCGTGTTGCAATGACACCCCTCTGGGGGCATGACCACTCCAATGCAGTCGGGACTCGACAAGAGTCTCGTTAGCCTAAACAATACCGCACATCACAAAGGCAAAGATTCCCTAACCATATTCCGACAAATGCATACATATGTAAAACAAAGGACACTCTGGAGGGCGCTTTGAGCCTCAGCAAGGATCAAGCATGTGTCATAGTCCATTTGGGCGGCTATTGCCTGTTGCCAGGAACTGTATGTTGCTGTGTGCGGGAAGACACTTGCTTCCCCCACACGCTTTTGCAACGCCTTCACAGGTCGACTTGCTGATCAATGAAAACTAGGACGGATGCGAAAGCTATCGAATATTTGCAACCAACCACCACCCCACCACGATTTGTTCAACCAAGCTTGCTTGTGTCAACCAATTTGCCAATTCTTTCCCTTTTTAAAGGGTACCACCGAAAATCCTGAGGGAGGCAACATCCCAATGATCCAAACGCTAAAACAGCCGAGTCGCGCAGAACCGCGCTCCCCAAATTTCACCTCTCCCGCGAGTGGAAACCTTCGATGTTCGGCCAAAAAAAGGTGCTCTTCAAACCGCAAGGGGCCACCTTTTGCAAAAAAAAGGGCCCCCCGTCCAAAGCAAAAAAATGGCCCCGCCGGGATTGAGGTCCAAAGCCAGGTACGAACCTCAAACCCGCCGGCTGTTTTTGGGTCCAACAAAAGCGCGCCAGCCGCCTCCGCGAGGTCGGCGAGCTCTTTCTTGGTGCTCCTTTTGCGCGCTTTTTTGCGCGAGAAAAAATCACGGGCGGCCGGTTCTGGGCGAAGAGAGCTGCCCAAAAAGTCCACTTGAGACATCATCAAAACCTGGGCGTTGACATAGTATACCTAGAACCATCCAAAGAATTACAAAGGCGGCTGCACCCATTTTATGGTTGGGATCATCCCTTGCCAAACTTCATCTACCCGAATTTTGCTGACGTGGCTCACTTCAGAGATCCGAACGGGGTTCATCTCAGGGAGTTGCTTGGAATGCGGTGGCGCAGTCGCAGGGAAGGACTTTGCCAGGTTAGGTGGCCCAAAATGGAACAGCCCTGGCGTAGCGCTTCTTACAAACCAGGGCTGTTCAATTCATAGGCCGCAGGAACACTCGAAACCCGAATTCAGAAATTCATGGCTCAGTCTTATGGCAAAAACCACAAAGAGGATCCCCTCAACCCCAGGCAAGGATTCGGATTGCCATGGAGGGGAACTGGCAACTTCTTTCCAGTTTGCCCCGATGGAACTGGGTAACTTTGGTTGAAGGGAATTGGGTGGCAGCTCCGCCATGCCAGGGCCATAGCCCAGACTTTTGATGGGACGAGACGGATGGAGCGACCTCTAAGTTCCCTCTTCGCGTCCCACGAATTCCGCTCCCCGCCCAGAGGTCTCAAGGCCCGTTTCGGTTGACAGGAGGACCGGCCCACCCGACACGTCAAGTCACCCCAAAGCAGGCACGCAGGTACCTCATGCCTTGCAAAGAACAAAAACGGCTGCTTTGGGCAAGTCAAAACCAGGGACCCCCCTTCGAAAACCAACCATTTCAAGGGGTCCCGACCTTTTGGAGCTGATTCCCCAATTTGTTGCAAGGGAACAAGGAAACCTCTGGCAATGTGCCGTTGTGTATGCTCTCTGTGTTAAAGAACAGTTTTACTTGCAATACTTGGGAATCAACCTTATTGAAGGAGTTCCCGGTTGCCCAGTGACACTGCCACATGTGAATCCGGGGGGGGGGTCCGCACACCTGGGCGATCGATCGGACGAAGCCCGCCCGTCCTAGTGGTCTCCACCTGAAAAGGAAAAGCTCTCCCAGCACAAGTTGGACTGTGCACGGTGGATGCCCCTGATTTTGCAAGTCAACCAACCACATTCAACCGATAAAATAAGGGGGTCCTTGTTCCCTTGCCGCCCCACCCAGCGGCAGACTGTATCAACATGTGAGCAACTGACAGAATTACCAAAATGGGGGCCCGCCCCATCAGTAGTTTGTCAAGAATATTGCCAGCGACCCATGTCGGCACATGTCAAAATAAGGGGCCCAACAAATGCAGTGACTTCGCTTTGGTGTCCCTTTAAAGCAACCTCACAAGGGCGCATATAGGCAAAAAGAATGCCCCGCCCCCCTTGGCTGGTTTCTTGGATGGTTGCTTTTTCCCTTCCCCTTCAAGCAAGCAACAAAAATAGGGCGCTCTATAAGTCCCCAATCCCCAAGGCTGAGAGGGAGATCGCATATCACAAGACGTGAGACTCTGCAGGAAGCGCCAACCACCGCACACCAGTGACTTTCCAGCCGAGGTGTTTGGCCCCCAAAGAAGCCCTGACCGTTGTTTCGTTTTTTTGCCACGGACCTCAACTAGGTCTTCCGGTAGAGAGGTTAGAATAAGGGTGCCCGACTTGTTTTTCTGTAGTCGATTTTTGTAGGGGAACCCTCCCAACCAAACAAGGGTAAAAGGCTGGAGAACCTAGTCAAATGGACCAAACAAAGCGAACCATGGCAGACCGCAAGGCCTGTAAATTGTCTCCGAGGACTGAACTCTGTGCTTAGCGGGTGACATCACCGGGTCAAGCCACTAGAAGTGGCTACATGATTGCAAATTACACCCAACATCTCACGACCACGGCCACATGTGGTTGCAAGGCACCCCCCAAATCCACATTATAATTCTCTAGGCTCGAAAAAAAAAAAAAAAAAAAAAAAAAAAAAAAAAAAAAAAAAAAAAAAAAAAAAAAACACCGGTCACTGTTTCCCGAACAATCGTGTTTGCTTGGCACTGTCTCGCTGGCGATTTTTAAGATCCTAGGCCCGGGCTCCCTGTGTGACTCGGGCCCCTTGCAAGCCTGTTTCAGGGCCTCCCGGTTCTCTGCCATGGAAGAACGCGGCCCAAATCTGGCTAGAGGGTTGACCTGACTGGGGACCTTCACAGGGATGTTCATCATGAATGAGCTGGAAGGCCGTTTTTTGGATCGGGGAGCTTGTTCTACATTGCCCCCGTGAAGAACATACGGGTGAGTATCCAAACTACGTTACTGGGTAGCAGTGTCGAGTGGTACAGGCACACGACCCAACAACACGCCGCCACGATCCCTGTTTTGTTGCTGGGCGAAAGTGTTGATGTTGCTGGGTCAAGTAAGTGACATCTTCAAAACTACCCTCTAAATGGTGTTAAAAAGAGGGTTCCCACCCCAAGAAGTAGTTTTAGCTCGCCCCTTGAGATTCCAGCCCATTCCACCCAATTGAGAGTCCAGCCCACAAGCTAGTTCCGTCAAAACTTGCCCCAAAGCCCTCCAACTACCACGTTCAGCCTAGCTTTAAGGCTCCGTCTTTGGGGCCCAAAGCGGCTTTGGAAGGGCCGATTGTATATCGAAGTTCAGACAACAAGGTCACCAGCCCTGCGTTTGGAAGGTTTAAACATGCAGAAAATTGGCATTGTTCACTCTGTGCCCTGGAAATCCATGATCGCTTCTGGCGCCTGTCCACTTACTCAAACTGTGCCTAATTTCAGTCTTGCCTGAACCGCGCTCCCTTGAAAAGCTAGATATCTCTGAATGGAAACAACATTTGCTAGTCTTGGTTGCTGTTGACCCCCCTGCAAAAAGTTTAACTTTTTGGGGGTTTAGTGGAAAACACCTTTCCCAAACAGTTAAAGTCTAAAGATCCAACCCAATAGCAGTCAAGTAGTGCCTTCAATATTCACCCCAGAGGTCTCGCAAACCGGTGACCCACCTCAGATTTCGACCGCACATCCTCCACTAGGAAGCAGAAAGCAAGCGGCATCCAGTGCGCCTCTTGGTTCTTGTAGATTGATATTATGTTCCAAATACATCAAACCAGGCTTGGAATATGCTAGCCACATAACATATGGGAACCGGGCCGGAAATTCAATCAAGCTATATAAGCTAAACACGGTTAGAGTGTACTTAAATATGCAAGAACGTATGATGGGAGTATGAAAATCTATGTTGAACACATGCATCCCGCAGACCAGAAGCCAGATGGGATTGCCATGCAGCTAAGGAATGCACTAGACACATACTGAAACTTGTAAACACGTAACAAATACAATAGATATCTGCTAGACAAATTGTGAAACCATCCGCAACAAAAGCAGATACAGTTTCAAATCTCCTTCAAACAACCTCGATAATGTCAACCTAAGTTTAATAAATGGGGGGCGTATTAATAGAATTCTCGGCCACCGGACCCGCTTCGTCACCCAATACTAAATTCAGAAGGGCTAGTTCAAAAGAACACCGCCCCACCCAGTCGACCCTCCAAAGCACAACATTAATGAAACCACCCAAACAACTAACTTTAATAAAATTCCCCGAAACACGGGAGCGAGCCAAACAAGTTTTTGTATCAGGGAGCTAACCAGTCCAAAATGATTCAAAAGTAAGCAGGTAGCGTGCAGAAGTTGATGGCACAGAGACGCATGCAACAAGTGTGCAGCGCACCAGGAAATTTAATATAACTGGAACCTTCAAAGGCTCCGCAGCAGACCTCCGATCTCCAAAAAACACATGCCCGGAAAGTGCGGCTTTTAAATGAAGTCTCTTTACAAAAGTGATGTCCCTGGACTCCAACCCCACACAAGCTCCGCAAACCCGCATTAATAAAAGGGTTCACATTAATAAACACCCCAAAGCGACCCCTAGGAAGAACTAGGTATTGGTACTACTACGAGTACTACAAGTACTACTAGCACCTGAAGCAGTACTACGAGTACTCGTTGTACTAGAAGTAGTACTACCAAGAAGCAGTACTACAAGTACTCTAGACGTAGTACTTCAAGTACTGCAAGTACTACAAGTACTACTACAAGTAATACAAGTACTAGAAGCAGTACTACAAGGACTACTACAAGTACTACAGCTACTACTACAATTACAAGTACTTTTTGTTTTTATTTCGGTACTTTGCCCGAAACAAATAGCAAAAAACAAGTTGAGGGCGGGGGGAACCCGTTTACTAATATGAAGTCGACATTACTGTGTTTTTTCGCGCGCTGAAACACGGAACTGGGCACATTGGCCTCTCCAATTCATACGGGGGCGCACGAATGTGCTGACCAACCCGTTTGAGGAATGGGATTCACAGCTCGAAGGTGCGAGCGAAGTGTCCCGCCTGCACCTGGGGCTGCATTAATCGCAAGACCTGAGAGGGAGACTCCGAGCCGAACGAAAAGGCCGGTCCAAGGGAAAACTTCTGGCGCGACACCCGAAAAGCGAGTCCAAACGGAGACTCCCACAAAGGGTTGTGTAAGGGTCCCTGTCAATCCATGTTCGAAGGCGAGAGGGCTTGAGGCCTTTGGCAACAATCATCCTGAAATACGACTTGTATCCCCAAGTCAATCCCCTCTAGCACAACACCCTTCACCGCCCCCCTCCCCACCCCACCCCGAAAAAGAAAATCATGCATAAGCCACGTTGTCTACAAGGGATCGATCCTCTGAATCAGCTAAGGGTGAATTTACCTCCACTGGCAACAGGCCGGGCCAAGCCCATCCAAAGTGGGATGTTCATCCCCAATTCTTTTTGGGGTACTCACAGGGCCCCCTCATTCCCGCCGCCTCCATGTGAAAAAAAGACTCTTTCCGTGATAATAAAGTCTAAAGTGGGTACCCTCCCACCAATGAACATGAAACCCGGCAGGTCCTGGAAGACCATTGTCCTTTGAAAGGGACCCCCAAACGTCAGGTTCCATGTTAAGTTTACTATCGGAATGTTCTTGCATCTGGGATTTGAATGGAGTGAAGGGAACCAAATGGAGAAGTGGAAAGGATTCAAGATGTTACGAAAGGAAGGGAACTGACTTGAGTGAACACATCCTTTCCATATCTTCTTTCCCTATACTTCGCTCTTCCTCCTCTCTTCGTTCGTCAACATTGTAAACCGAGCGAAGTTCCATCATTACTTTTAGGAATCTTCTTGGAATCACAGAAACACACTACCCGACTTTCCACCATGGGGTTTGTCTCGTGCAAATCCGACGCCCATAGGCACCCACTCGTGGCTGTTTATGGGCCTGCTGGATTCAAGAAATAAAGTCGGCACGTTCCTGTGGATGGACCAAATCCTGCACCACCTAACAAACCCTGGAATGATTCCCAAGCAAATATCAACAATGGTTTCCCATGGCTTCAGAGTGCTTTTCGTCCCTCCAGAATTCGGAACCCAAACCAACATGTTTTTTCAGCCGAGGAAACCGAAGCGCTTCATTCGAATGAACCAGAAAACGGGGGCCCTTGCTGAAGCCATTTGAATTTGTGGAGAAATGGCCGAGCGGAAGTGGATCGTTCACCACCACGCAAAGAACAAAAAAAACTGGAGACTTGGGAAGCGAGCTTGTCATCAGCTCCACGGACCTCCCAGCAAAAAAGGCTTGCCAGACATTTTAAAACGCCGGTGTCGAAGTACGGGCTTCTGTTTTCTCATTCTTCTAAGGGTAGCTTCCCCATTCTTTCCAGGGATCCTTCTTTCTAGAAGACCACCGAATACCCTGGGAAAACAGCTGGTTTTTGAAAAGAACGATGGTTGAAAAGAATGGAATCGGACTCAACCCGTAGAATTCGACCCTTTTCGGCAAAGCGGCGCAAGAAGGGCAACCGGACAGGCAAACCCGCTCATTTGGCCATGGGTCAAAATCCAAATCGTACCCCCGGTGAACATCCCGATTCCCCCACTAAAATAGGTTCTAAGATGGGTGGTGAATGCACCTACCAACCAAAATGGGATCCCAAAACGGTTTTGACAACCACAGCCATATACCATTTTGGGATAGGTGCACCGCCCATTTTAGTCTATTTTCGTGGGGCTGGGGATGTTCACTGGGGGTTAACCGGGGTTTTGACCACCACAGCCATTTCAAGCTCCGAATCCAATTTCGAAAGGTCGCGCCTTGGCGCAAAGGAAGTTGACCTTCATCGAGGCGAGCGCTTCCTGGGCGCCACGGCCAGTGCTCGGCAGGGAGGGAGGGGAGGAGTAACTTCCATTTGGCTAAGACCCCTGGAAGAAGTAAACATATTTGCAGTAGTGATAAATTCCTTTTAAATCCAACAAGGGAAACAAACATATTCTTCAGCAAATGGAAGGTCCTCAAAGGGCTTCCCCCGTGGCAACACAAGAAATGAGGGTGTCAAAATAGGCGGGGTCCCACAGATACTGGGCTTCCTGTTGGTCTCCCCTGAATAAACCAACCCCGAAATGGCACCCTCGAAAAGGACACCCCCCCCAAATCCCAAATGGCAAGACTCTGGGCCAAATTGCGGGGGAACTCGATAGAACTTGGCCAATGTGAAGGGAATGTGAAGGGGGGGGAAGAGGGTGGAACCCAAGACATCGGAAAACAGAAAGAAGAACCAAGCCCCCCCCCCAGAAAAAGAAGACGCAGCTGTCAAACGGCCCGCTGAATCGCCAAAACCACGAGTGACAGCATCGCGAAAAATGATGGCTTTCGTCTTAACGCCTCTTGCCGGCTTGCAGAAAGTTCACCAAAACTGGTTTGGTGTCTGTGGAGGGAACCCTAACAGGGATCCTTACATTATACACCTGAACATTGCCTTGTATATGGTGGTTTCCCTTTATCTTGGTGGCAAAAGCCATGTTTGAAATGGGCAACATGTATCTTTTAAGAAGCCCTGCCTAACAAGCCTACAAAAGAGCTCCGCGCTGGGATCTTCGTTCAAGGTGCGGCCACCAGGGCCTGTCAAAACCCCCCAAGCTGCCCTGATGTTCTACAGCTGGGTCCAATCAAGTGACCTTGAACCCACGGACTCAAACATCATGAACGCCTGGTCGAGTTCTTCGGCGGCTTCATAGTCTACAACTCAAAGAGAACAATTATATGACAGCAGCTACAACCAACGCAGATACAGTTCTATAAGAGCAATGATTCTGCAAAAACTGGCTTGACACCCCCTGGCCGCTGGTCAAGCATCGCTGCTCTTCATCTCAAGTTGCTTGGCCAGGGCCGCTATCTCGCAGCCTCACTTGTCCAGAGACTGGTGAAAATATTGGCATACATGGTACCGTGCGGGTCGGGGGATACCTGTACGACCTATGACCATGGGGGCGGAGGGTGGGACGCCGCATAGACTGTGAATGGGCGAAGTCCTGCAGTTGGTAGGTGGTGCATCCCGGACTGACCAATCATGTTAGAGAGCCTCCCATTTTGGGGTCCCCTCCTTGCCATTTTAGAGGGTCCCCCAACCAAGAACGATCATATGGGAACGGGGGAAGCGATCTGGGAAGGTGATGTGGGCAAAGCATCTCGCAATGAAGCATCTGGGAAATATGGCAGCCCCAAGTAAGGAACCTGACGGACCACCATTTTGACAAGCCCTTGCCGCGCTAGAGAGTCATTGGTTCAGCCACTTTCGCGCTTGTCTGCCAACTTTGGTTGGTCAAGCGAACCCCAAACCAAACCCTTGCCATTTCCAGGGCTCCCCAAGCATTTTGTCTTCGAATGCAACTTAGAACAAGCTTCCAGCGCGTGGGTGTTTGTTTTTTTTCTTTTCCGGGGGGGGGGGGCCTGTGAACAATTTCTGTGACTCACAGAAATGCCTCCAAAGGATTGATTTAATGAAGCGCTCCGGTTGGACAAGCTCATGTTAAGCCAAAGCCCCATTCAAGAGAAAAACGTCCAGCTGGATTTTCTCTGTTGATTTGTTTTGGCTTTCACAGCATCATGGGTGCTGGACCCCCCCAACCACACCCTACCCAAAGGTTGGAACTGAATAACTGGTGTTGACTGGCTCCGCAATTCGCCCTCTCTCTTTCTGCAATCGGGGTGTACTCTTTGGGGTGCCAGTTTCAAGGGCAACCAAAGGGAGAACCAGATTTTGGGGGGTCCCCCCTTTGCCAAATAGATTGACCCCCCTGCCCTTGAACCTCATGGGTCCGGCACGGCATGTTTCTCCTTACAAGCAGACATCAACTGGTACTTTCTGGCGGCGACTTTTTGATTCCCATCACCAAGGAATCAAAAAGCACTGCAAGAAGGCGCATGAACAGGGGTGGGCGGGTGCCCCTTTGATTGCAACCCCCTTTCGGAGGAAAGCCCAACTGCTTCTCTGCAGTGGTGCTTCCCCCTTGCCAAAGACGCCCTTCCATTTGCCAAAGAACGGTGCACATGGAACAACCTAACTTGGGTTCCAATTTTCTATCGTTGCGTCAACATCACAAGGAAACTCGCCAAATGGTCCCAAATCCACAAAGGCGATGTTCAAAACCACCCTTTATGGGACGTCTAGGGAGCCCCTGGCTGTTGAATTTTCAAGGGCGCAACATGTTTGTGTCCCCACCCTCGAAGGAGGCCGTGAATTCTTGTCTTACCATTGGCTTGGTTTATCCACCTACATCCGGTGGATTCCAGCCCATTCCTTTTCAAGGGTAGGCGTCCCTATCCACTGAAAAGAAAGGGGTCTCGTAGGTTCCCTCTTGCATCCTATCACTCAGCCGGGAGGGGGCTGGGAAAGAAATCGACAATGGGCTATTGATTACCTGACCATGGTTCTCTTCAGAAAACTCCCATCCCCTGGCGTTTGGACAGTTTTCTAAAAGAGAAGGATCCCTGAAGGCAATGGGTACGGCCAGAGTGAATGATTTTCCTGTGCATCCTGCAGAACTAAGAGCTTTTCCTGTTTCCGCCTGGGACTACGCCCTCTGGGAATCACCCTATTCCAGCCTATGTCCAGTTACTTTGGTTTACTTGTTTTTTTGTTTTTGAGTAAGTTCCCTAGGGTGTCGTCCCAGGAGGAAAGTTCTTGGACAGAAGCGTGGACTCTTAGGCTCATGGAAATGCCAACGACCTGGCTAGGGACTTCATGATTAGACTTAGACCCAGTTATGGAATGTAAACCAGTGCCTTTCAAAGCACCCCGAGGATAGGGGGGAAGCCTCTCCAATCCTCGCTTCATGAGCGGATCGGGGGGAGAGGGAAGAAGTGAGCTCGATGCGAAATCCGCACGATCGACTGGGACTAAGATGCATAACCTATGGCTCCATTTTGGGGTGGATGAACATCCATTTGCCACCCATTTTGATGTTCACCAGGGGTACAGGGTTTTGACCCACAGCCATGTGTCTTTCCCTGCCATCACACGAGTGGGCCCCATCCAATCCCCCCCCGGACTTCCGGCCGCAACTGACGACATCCGATTCTCGGGAAACCGGGAAGAGGGGGGTTGGATAGCCAAAGCCTTCCGACACGACAAATCACAGTTCAGCTCCAAGAGGCCCAAGTTTGCCGCCTAGCACCAGGCTCGGAACTGAAGCTACAAAGCTTTGACCGTACAGGATGTCCCAAAAGGTTGCCTACTAGGGGAAGGTAGTGAATCCATTCTTTCCAGGGATCCAAATCTTTTCAGGAACCATCAAAAACTCAGGGGATGATTCAGTGATCGGTTTTGAAAAGAACGATGGTTTAAAAGAATGGGGAATCAAACCCTAGAACTATGGCGACTTGCAGCAACTCAACCATGGTGTGTCAAGTTTGAAGCTTGACTATCTTGCTTCCCTTCAAATCTCGCAAAGGTACCCTGAACACCAAAAAAGAAGATGCGCCCATACATCTGGGCAAATTCTTGTGATTCCAAAACTGGAAACAAAAAGGACCTTCACTATGCGTGACTTTGTCTACCCCCACCCCCACACCCCCTCCATCTTCACCCTTCAAAAGGCGGCAACTCGATAGCAACGATCTCGAGGAAGGTTCAAACTGAAGCAAATCATCAAATGAACGCAAACATCATCATGAAAGAATTCGGTCACGAAACAAATTGCAGATGAGGTTGTTTGCTTTCATTTACGGGCAGAAACCTAGTTGCCCAGTGACCCCTGGTAGAAAAAAGGGAAACCTGGTTAGTGCATGACCATTTGCCGCGAGCAACCGCCAAACAGCAAGGAATTTACCGGATGGAATCCGCTGCACAACTGGGCACCGCGGAAACCTGACTTTGCCACACCGAGGTCAAGAATGTGTACTTCATATTTGAGGAGTTGGTGTGTTCCTCATATGTTCATGCATGTGGGAATATTCTACCTTATTGACAAATCCCCTCTGCGCAAAGCCAAAGCCATAAATAGGGCCCTGGGCCTTGATTTGATTTGCCTCACCAGCTCACATGTTGCCCCTGGTCAATCTGTACCAAGAGAAGAATCTATCCACCCATGAACCCCATGGTGAGCCAGTACGCCTCTTTCCGACTCAGGATCAAAGGCCGGGACCTTCGTTGGATTAGGACTATCCCCAATAAACCTGTACGGGGTGTGAAACAAAAGGGTCCGTACAATCTACGACTATAAGCTGGTTCGAAGCAATGGTTCCCAGAACTCTCACAGAGTGGCATAAGCCTGGGAGCCCAGTGCCCAGGCTGAATGGCCGTCCCCTTATTTTAGAGAGAGAGAGAGGAGTCTTTACCCTTTTTGGACACCCTACCAGAAAATGTCTTTGACAAGGAGCCCTCCTTGACACGTTCTTAGGTGGCCTCCTTTACACCTATTTGAGGCGGTGGTCTTTGGGTACCCTTTTCAGCTTCAAAGGGAAACTCTCAATGGAGCCCACCCGTTGGGGCGTTCTGGGTGTGGAAGACAAGCAGGATCCAGTTTGCGTGTTTCTTGGCGTCCGGAACAGCAGATGGCAATTGCTTCTGAGACACGCGACTCAGTTTCAGCATTCAAATTCGTGGGGTCTAAATGCAACGGGGGGGTGCAAACGATAAACCCCGTGGGTTATGAAAGTAGATGGCGCCATTCCAATGCGCTTTAGCCATCCCCTTCGCTTGCCCACGATAGCTGTGCCATCTACTTTGACCTTAGACTTGACCGTTGACTCGACACGAAGCGCTTCGTCACACCATATAGTGCGGGGTTCCTATATCTTGGGGACCACTTTTCAGGGCTGTCCTCAGATCCCCCGCTAAAAGCGAGTAACTTTTAGTGGGTTGAATGGAAATCCAATCACTAACACACCACAAAGCTAATAAAACAAAAACTAAGGCACCGGATGGTGGGAACCAAAATCGGTTGAATCGGCTGAGTCTGGAAGATGCCAATCTCAGTTGTTCAGCGACCCTGGAGAAAAAAAGGGAACCCTTTTTTGGGAAGACCATTTTTAGTGGAGCAGCCACCCAAAAAAAAGGAAAAAGAGTGCCACTGAACAACTGAGCAATGCACTTCCTGTCTGGTTCACCAGGCGCCCTACACGTTTCAAGCTGGAGGGAAAGAAGGATCAACTACCTGGGCCAAGCAAACGCTTTCAGCTCAAAAGCTGAAGTGTCCGACAAGGGGATTCCTGGTTGAAGAGTGTTTCGGGGCAAAACGAAAGAACGCCGCGGATTTTTGGGGCCTTCCCCTGTTTTTGGAACACATGTTGGAGCTCTTGCCGTTTGCGGAGAGCATGGCGCCAACCCCCTCGCGCGAGAAAAACACGCCTCTGTTGACCACCAGCCATTTTGCAAACGCGAATTGAACGCACAACGCGTTTGCCGGAAAACGAAAGATCCCCATAGAATTTGAGGACTGCATCGGGGCAAGAGATCCATGAAGGGCTTGCGCACCAAAGAGGCCCAAGGCTCTAATATCGGGCAGTCATATGCATCTACAATCATGACTAAATGTGACTGTTCTAAACGCTCTAGGCACTTGTAGTCTGTTGTTGTTGAGGTTGCCTTGCAGGGCAAACCAAAAGGAACACCACCCTTGGGGCTCCCTCGTTTGGAGACAAAAACATGAGAATTCACCAAACAACATGAAGCAAATCTCTGGTTACGTTGGGAAAAGACCCGAAGACGGGTCGTAAGACCAACGTCAGCAAGTGGCCTGATCAGAGACGTCAGTTCCATGTTGCCTCCCTGAAACTGCCGCGGGTTTGCCCTGCTTCGTGGCGATACAATCTGGACAAATTACTGTTCGCACAGCTCCAAATACTAAGTGTGCTTGCGGGGGAGGTTAAAAGGAAAACCCCAGTTTGTTGCGCCTCTTATTTTGACACACCCTGGTAAAAAAAGAAAGAAACCGGTCACAAACCAAACTTCTTTGTCAGCTTTGCTCGGTGTTGCTTTCACTTGGACATAACTTCACTCTCAATTTGTCTCTGTAAGCTCTCCGTGTTCAGGGCTGCTCCAATCCGATTGGCATGGGGGTGTCCCTATTTGAGCAGCGACCAACCCCATTCACTTTTTCGTGTTACCAACAGGGTTGTGACGGTGTTCACAGGCAACCCCACAGAACCAGGTAGCACCTCCCACTAAAATACTCACTTGGCCCAAAAGAAGCTCAAACTTTAAATTTACCACTAAAATGGCCTTCCCAAACAAAACTAAAGTTCATGAACTCAGGAAGTGCGAAACTGGCCCTTCAAAGGGTTTTGGGGCTGCGGCCATGGGGCAGGGACCACTTGCAGCAATCCCAGCTGCAGCGCTTCGGCCGTGACCAGTTGCTCGCCCTACATGGCCCGTCTTGGACGGCGTCGGCTCGGGAAGCCCCCAGCAACGCCCATTTTTTGGGCAGAACGGGAGGGGTTGGGGGGCCAGAGGGTCAAAGGTCAGAGGGTAACAGAACCCATGGTCAGATTTTTGCTTCTGAGGGCCCCGGATTTTGAGGATCACTGGCCAGAGCCTGTTGAGCATGAAGCATGACACAAGACTTCAGCTCAAGGACAGCAAAGCGAATGTTGGAAGTGAAGCTAGTCGAATGGTTTGCTCTGTTGTCAGCCGGCCATCCAAACAATGTAACAAGGCTCCTTTTCCAGGGCAGAGAACATCTACCAATCTCCAACCTCAACAAAAGACACACTCACGCGTCTTTGACTCAAAGCCGCGGTTTCAAGCCCCCGTTCCATAACTATGGTTCCTCCTGACTCTGGAGGAAATCCGGGCCACTTTCGCGCAAAACCGCTGGAACCAACTTTGTTGTGGTCAAATTCAGAGGGCATCCGAGTGACTGGTGGCCGTCTAGTAATCTGCCAGCTCTTGTCAGTGTCAAAGACGTCAACTGTTGAAAGTCAAAGAATCGGCCCCCAAAGCTCCTAGCAGGCAAACAACTATCCAAATCCTCCAGGTGCCCTCGCATGCCTCGCTGCCTTGCACGTGTTCAACAAAAGGCCCCAAAGCCCAAGCCCCAACCACCCTGGCCCGCCTCCCAAAAAACGCACCTCAAGCCGCCGCCCAAAAACTGCCTCACAAAGAAAAATACAACAAACACCTCCTCCCGTCCAGACACACACAAACCCGGCTCCCACAAAAACACCTGCCTCCCCCAACCAGAATTAAGCGTTAGTTACGTGTATTTTTTGGAAACCAGCCTTCG
>CAUJNA010003259.1:538508-558508 GCA_963377175.1 Effrenium voratum | reverse complement strand
TTGGGACACCCTCTTTCCAACAATCATAGGACAGGAACTCTTCTCAATAGGAGTGTTGTCGTCCCCTCCTGCCAGCTTCCATGTTGAAAAACGGACTCCCAAACAGGCCATATCTCCACCCATCTCTGCACATGCAAGCAAATACACCCTAGTTCCCCAGTGACCACCCTTTCCAACTTTCCGGGGCTGACAATTTTGGGAGCCCTTGCCGTGGTCAAGTTCTGGTGGTGAACCCACCGGCAAACGAGCGCCACTGAACAACAAAATCATCTTCACTTCTCGCAAGGCTTCGGCATGCATGTTGCGCACATCAATGGGCAGCGTTGAAAACGGTTGAGAGATGGGCTCGTTTTCTTTTGGAGTTGGTACCATTTTCTGGCAGGGTGTAGCGGGTAACGGTAAGCCAAAAAGAAAATCGAACTCCATTTTGGGAGGTCACCTAAGAAAAAACAATCCCAAACTGATTCCACCTTTTCTCAGCCATTTCTGAATCGCAGTTTCTGTGGACGGGCGTAGAGAATCTGGGCTGGATACCTGACTGATCATGCGTACAAATGTGCGCTGTCGCTTGGGCGCCCTGTATTCATGGATTCTTTGAATTGCGTCACAAGAGCTTGTGGATCATTGCTGTGGGCATCTCGAGAAACCCTGAGGTGAAAGTGATACACATTGGCAATTGCGGAACAAGCAGTTGTCAGCTCCAATAGAAACTGCAGAATACAAAGGGCTACATTTTACACACCTTTTCCCCCTGCAATTATGAGTAAAGTTGGTTTGCAAGTCCACCAAGACTCCATTCTAATTATTCACCATTGATCCCTTGCCTCCCCATTCACTTTGAACCTGACTGGAGTCCCTTGTTTGGAGCAAGCTCCGCTTAATTCCTTCTGGTGAGTTGGGAAGAGGGGGTATCCAAATTCTGCGGTCAAGGGCCCAGCGCGGAGGGTACCCTTGTCGAACACCCCATTTTCGGGTTTCGAACCCTATTCCAACACAGGATCATAGGTGTCCTTTTTGGAAAATAGATGGCCCTGGTAGATGATTGAACCACCAGGTAAACCAGGGCCTTCTATTTTTTTTAAGCCTTTAAGCAAAACAACCAAAAAGGACAGCTATGCACAGGATCCTTCTCTGACAAACGTGCTGATCCCAGTGGGGGGGACTGGCAAGCTTGACAAAGGTGCCGATGCACGAGGTCTACGCCAGGCACCGGTAGCTAGGTGGTTGACAAACCTGTTTGCAGTTTCTGTGGATGGTTGCGAAATCCTCTTCTCGCACCACGGAATGAAACAAGGGGAAACCAGAACGTTTGTTGGTATTTACAGGGGAATCATCAGAACCCAGGGTTTCTTGGGTGGTGCAGGATTTCGTCCTAGGGTTTCATCCATCTGGTGCGAAAAGGAGTTTGACCATCCGCAGGTTCAAACCACGTAGGACCAGGACGCCCAACACGACAGGGAGGTTCCCTCCGCTTGCATTGGCCGCTTGCATGTTCCCCCAAACAAGTCGCAACCAGCGGACCTTGTAGAAAAAGCATTGAACCCTTTCATGGTGGCTTGGCTAAAAACATGTTGGGTCCCAAACAGACGAAACAAAATGACTCTTAGAGGGTGGAATCCACTGAACAACTGGGACTACCCCATTTGGACTTGCAGCAGCCAAGGCTTTTGGGGATCCATGGGTCCCTTGAGGCGTCGAATCCCATCGGCCAAATCGGCCTCTTGCGAAGCACCTAGAGCTCGGGGTCGCTCGCGGATGGCGGGGCTTGAGTCTCTTCCGCTTAAAGGAGATGCGGCTTCACCCCCCTTTCGAGCACTTGCCGAAGAAAGCAAAAACTTGCGGAATTTCCTATTGCTCATCTAGGTCTTCCAGTAGAGAGGTTAGAATAAGGGTGCCCTTTCTTCTGTAGTCAATTTCAGCAGGGGAACTCTCCCCCCCAAAAAAATGGAAAAGGGGCACTACTGGGAGACCTCGGGCCTATTGCTCATTCGTCATGACCCGAACTTCATGTGTGCGACCTCCATTCTTGGACGGTGCGGAGGAGCCTCGGGTACCACAGGTGGTTCGCTTCAATAGTTTTGGATTCTGATTCTGACACCAAAAAAGGCAGGCCCCAGCCACATCTGCAATCATGTCGCTACACCAGGGCTCCTCACAACTCCAACTTCCTGCGGGTTGATTTCTGCTCCATTCCTTCCAGCCCTGACGTTTGGAAGCTTGCCGGAACGGATCTCTCGAAAGAACGGGGAAGGTACGGCGAAAGGGACCTTCTTCACGCGGCCCATTTTCGCGCGTGCCCGCAAGACAAATGACATGCTGAAGGGTCCCTCGTTGGGTGTGGAACCTTCTATTGCCCGGACATGCCAACGCCAACTTCGTCAAGACTTCGGATTTGCCGGCGGATTCGGCTTGGTTCCCTCCGTGAAGCAATCATGGCAGTGGAGGCTTTAAGTTGGAAGACTCATCTTAAAAGTGTCCTCCTCTAAGGTGCTGGGCAGACATGGGCAAAATAAAAACTGTACTTCCGATGCTGAAAATGTTCGGAATCCCCAAGCAAGAAATCTTCGTGAGTCAGCCCAGCCGCAGACCCACCCCAAGGCTTCGGGTTTAATAAGCCCCTAAGGGGCTGTTGAAGGCCACCAAAGTCGCCAAGTGAGGCCAAAGGGTTGGAAAGAGGAGGTTCCAGAAGTCCAAATGGCTGTGGCTCAAAAAAATGTACCCAAAATGGCCCCTAGGTATATGGAAACCTGCGTAACCCTAGCTCTTACATTTTGAGCCACATCCAAATGGCTGGAAAGAGGATACCTAGGAAACACGTTTGGGCGTCCCTCTACAGTCAGCGTCCCTCATAATTTGGCTTGATGGCTTGGCAGTTTGGGGTGGTTTCACAAGAGCTTCAAATCCCCGAACCCCCAGGCTCAACCAAAGGATGACTCCGGCGGAAAAACGCCAAGGGGCCGAGCAATGGGCCCAGGCCAAGTTCGGCCAAATCGGGGAAACTCTGCCCAACTTCTTTGCCCAACTTCGTCCAACCCATTAACATGGAACAGGACGACTAGGGGGGGGTCCGATCCCTTTAAAAAGCAAAAAGATGGCCCAAACCCGGACCGATCTTCCCGAAACGCTGCAGAATTCCGTGGGGGATTTCCGCTGGCGCGGCGCCGAGCACCACGAGGAAGATGGCCGGCGGCAAGGCACCTGCCGCGCTTTCGTGAAAGAACAATTGCCCTAAGGCTCAACATGGATTGTTTTCCAGGGCCCCTTGAGGGGTCAGGGTTCTTCATTGTCATGAGCCTTAGGGTGGCACAAATCTGGGGTCGCACCAAGCGGCGTCAGATCTTCGGATTCTGGACCAAAATTGGGGTGTCCTAGAATCTGAACTCATCTAAGATCCAAAAACAACTGTGATGAGTTCCGAATTTGGCGTTCTGAACACGCACAAGCATGTGTTCCCATGCATTCTGAGTTCGGAGGCTCTTGAATCCAGCGGTTTCCGCATGGGCATCGCACGCAACAGCTCCAGGGAAACCGCCCGACGAATCAGCCCGGGTGATGGGGTGATGGGTGCAAATCCATGCCACAATCCCCGGGTTGGGGAGCAACGTCGGAATATGCTCATCCCCTTGCGGTTCCTTCTTGAAATACAAGGCCGAGTAAAAGGCGCGCAGCCCTCATATGTCCCATCATCCGGCTCTCAAAAAACCCTGTCTTGGTGGTTTAACTTTGCCGCACACCATTTTGTTGCAGAAAGAGACTACAAATCACACAAACTTGGGCAGGTGTCAATTTGTTGACCGGTAATGTTGACCCCGGATTCATCAACCCCTGTTCATTCATGTGGGGGTTGTCCTGGTAATTAGTGGATATGTTTGCCACTCTTGGAACGGAAAGCACCCCCACTAGACAAAAAAATGTCAGGGCTTCAGCTTTTTCCGGGGTCAACATTGCCACTCACCCACACCCTGGAGCCCAACTGCCCCCCCCCCCCAATATCCCAACCCCCCCCCCCCCCCCGTGGTGGTTTGTGTTGTACCAAGTTGGTTCCCCCCCCCCCAGCCCAACCTCCCCCCCCATCCCACCAAGCCATCCCAAACCCCCCCTCCCACCACCTTACTTCCATTTGCTTAAGTCCACTGGAAAAAAAACAACAACATGTCCAGTAGTGAATCGATCCTTACAAGCAGCAGGGAAATACACACATGTGCTTAAGCAAATGGAAGCTTACGTCACCGGCGCCGCAAGCCTTGCTCGCAGGCTTGGAGCTGCTGCCAAGCCTTGCTCAGGGAGGAGCCGGCGCCCGGCCTCGCACTACCGGCGGCTCGAGCTCGCTCCGTGCGAGCCCCGTGTTCGGAGGGGTGTCGGCTTCGCCCGAAAAGGAAGCGGCCAACAAGGCGGGGGGGGAAGCCCCGCCCCCCAAAAATCCCTCTGAAAACATCACCCCCAAGGGATACTCACTTTTCATGGGCCAAAAAGGTGATGTTTAAAACTGCCAAAAATGGAATTATGGGGACCCCTGCGGGGGGGGGTGCCCAAACGCAAGTGGGTTGGATTTTACCGAGTTGTGCGCAAAGTTGGCATCACATTGCTGCAAAAAAGAGAAAGGCACTTGGAGCACCCTAGCTGCCCAACCGAAGAAAAACAAGACTTGGACGCCAGCGGTTCGGGTCGATTTCCCCATGAAAGCAAAGAAAACGGGACTTTGACTCTGCAAAGAGCCCAAGCATCAAGGAGGAGATCTAGGTCCTCCAGTAGAGAGGTTAGAATAAGGGTACCCGACTTTTTTTTCCCTGTAGTCTATTTTAGTAGGGGAACCCTCCCCCAAAAAAGAAACGGTAAAAGAGCACGATCCTGGCAGACCTAGAGATTCCTGCTTCCTCGGGGACACCTTCCGCTCAAAAGCCCGGGGCCTGCTCCCTAGCCCCAAATGGAGCGATTGGATGGGAGCTTCGGAAAAACCGAAGGCAAGTGATGGTTAAGTGCAATCGAAATGGGGTAGACGTCTGCCCATTTGCCCTAAAAAAGAAGGGATCCCCTCTCCCGCACCCCATGTTCAGCGAGAAGAACTCCGCTCCGGCTTTGACAAGAAATTTATTCGGCTTGGGATTTGCCGCGCTGCGACTGGCCAGCCTTCAAAAAAGCATTCCCTGACCTTGAGGACAAACAATGTTCGCAGGTCTTGCAAAGGACAGTGTGTGTTTTTGTTGTTTTTGTTTTTCTTTCAGATTCGGAAACTGCCCACACCGGCCATTTCACGCATGGTCTCGGCGAAGCCTTTTTGTCGATCGAAGGTACGTCGTGGCTCCTTTCAAAAGCCCTTGCCTAAACGTCGCAGCGGTGGATGACAATACCAATCCCAAGTAGAGTCGGTCAAGATGCCCGATGCATCGGCGGCTTACTTTTTTCCCGCATATTCATTAGGTCCTTCAGATTTGAGAGGTTAGCATAAGTTGGTACCCGATTGTCCCAAGAAGAAATGGAAAAAGGACACTACTGGAAGACCTAGGGCCTATTGCTCACTAGTCAAGTCAGGACACTAGTAGGGGAACCCGAAAAAGAAACGGTACGAGTAAAAGTTGGCACGATCCTGGACCTAGTTCAGGTTGGCTGGGGACCATTTTCCGCGCCTCGGAGAGACGGGAAGCACCAAAGCGCGCGCCATGAACCTGCGGGCGAACCGGGCCTCACCGGAGAATGGCCCAAAAGGTGACCAAGCCAGTTCTTGGCCACTCGAATTCTAGAATTCCAAACCCAAAATGTGTGAAGTTCAGAAAGTCGAAAAGTGAGCTTTGGGCAAATTCAAGTTGGCACTGGTAAATGAAATGGCGTTCGCCAAAAACTGTGACTTTGCGAGGTGCCTGGGTGTTCAAGAAAAAAATGACCCAACGGGACACCTATGGGCGTTACGCTTTGGTCCTTGGGGTGTTACATGCATGGTGTGAGTGAAGGCTCAGCCTGAGTTGACAATACCGTGGATGGTTGCAAAATCCTCTTAGGCGCCACCATTCAGAAACCCTGGTTTCTGATGGTTCCCCTGTAAATATCGACAAACAATGGTTTCAACCATGGTTTCAAGGTGGTGCGAAATGGATTTCGTCCATCCACAGTAGCAATAGATCGCAAATTGCTTAAAACTTCCACAGCTGGCATTTTCGCAGTCCTCAAGTGTGTGTTTCTCGCTTTGGGACCAGAAATTTGAAGGGACATTGAAAGAATCCGTTGCCAGTTTACGGGGCCGACACCCTTGAGTTAGGGAGCTTCACAAAAGCCCGAGCTTGTTCTACCGGATCGGTGAGCTTGTTGTCATTCGCGCAACACAAACATGGATTGAAGGATTAGGAGATGGGTCGGCCAATTTCAATCCATGGTCCCAAGGAAACTTCTTCAAAGGGGATCCCGCACAGAGGGTTTCTCTAAAATTCGAAACTTGGTACCTAGCAAGCGCAAACCAAAAGAAACACGGGCATATTTTCTCACTACGGAGAGAGGCAATCAGTTGAGAGAGAGCAACTGTGTTCCAGCGCAATGCAGTCTCTACGCAAGCGTGTCAGAACCGCGTTGGGCATGTAGTGTATGTCTGCTTGTTTTGTACTAAGCAACTGAAAATACGGATCACCCCAAGTAAATGGCCTTCATCATGGTGAACTCGCTTCGTTCTCGAGAGAGCTCGTCGTACGATTTGCAAATTGTATGTTTTGCAACAATAATCTTCTTTACGGATGCTCGCGCGAACGGTTAGCTGCTGTGCATACTACTGGTATAGGGCTTTTGAATTGAACGGGGCATTGCTACGGATCTTTCCCCAAACCGGAAAAACACAACTAGGTCCTCCAGAGGTTAGAATAAGGGTACCCTTTTTTCTGTAGTCTATTTTAGTAGAACCCTCCCCAAAAAAGGGGTATACGAGTAAAAGAGCAAAACTGGGGGACCTAGACCAAAAACGATCGCCTCGAAGCCGCACTTCAACAAATCTCCCTCGCCGCTACGTTCGTGGCTCAAGTGACATCCTCCAAGCCTGAGTTTGTCCTTTTGGTGTCCCACCAATGGCGGCTTTCCTGTCGACTTCCCTTGTATAACCACCTAACCACATCCAACAAGGGTCACTTTCATAGGGGTCCTCCTCTCACCCCAAAGGAAATACACTTAGTTGACCAAACTGGTGAGTTCAAAGTGGCTCAACAGGAAGATTTTTAGGGCCACTGACAGACTCCCCGTCTCTCGTAGCCGAACTCCTCTGAGCGCGCCTCATCTTTTGGCGAGGAACACGCGAACCGCTCCGATAAGTCGTAGGATCCGCTCGAGCCCAGCGAAAAGAGCGGACGGTGGGACGATGCGCCACTTCTGACTCAAAAAAAATGAAGCCACAGGTGTCGTTGGGCTCTCGCACCCGTTCTCATGGACAAAGGACAGCCCACGAAGAGAATTAAAACAGCACCAAATAGTTACTTGACAACATTGTGAATTGGAACTTCAAACAGTATCCCAAGTTGCAGATTTCGTTTGGGGCTTCCTGGTCAAAGTGGATGCCTCCTGAAAAGTTGGTTTTGGTCCAGTGAAACTTTTGGAATACTGCACAAACTGACTATCACTCAACACACAATTGACGTTTGCTCCCAACAAACAGGTAGTAGAACCACCGGGGTCGGGCGCTCAATTGGCGACTACAATGGCAAGAAAACAAGAGCTGCCAACTGGAGAGGTAAGCAAAGGCCGCATTTAAAAAATACAGACTTAGTTCTTTCCTTTCTCAGGTGGCCAGCTTCCGAGCCCGGCGTATGGGGGGCCTTTCTGAGGGAACCCAAAACTCGACCCTACAAACTACAAACCACCCCACACCAAAGACCCTTCATGTGGGCGTCGGTTTTCGGAGAACCTCCAAAACGGTAGTTTTTCTCTTGTCTTCCCTTTAAACCACCACAGAAACAAGTAGCCTCAAAAGGACAAACACGGCCATACTGATTCAGAGAGATATGCATAGCCACAACTGGAAGTCAAGGGCCTTTCAGGACTGGTCATAGGTTTGTGCTGAAGTACTGGAACCCCGTCCTTGCCGACTTGTGCAATTGTGGCCCGGGTTAAGAAGAAGGCATACCGATTTTGGCCTGTGTCACCTTTCTTTGGACGGTTCATAAAATGTGCTCAGCCCCTAAGATTCTTGCAGGATTCCCCTTTGACGTGCTTTTAACGTGCTTAACCCACCATTGAACAATCACCCTTCGGCATCGCGTTTTCTAGCGGACGCAACATTGCCCAACTATAGGGAGTTGTTAAACGGGATTGCCCAACTTTTTGTGTCGACCCCAAAAATGGCTTCCAGCTTTCCTTTTGGTGGCCTCCAAGCAAGGCGAAAAGGGTTTCAAATTGATTTTGGTTCTCCTTTTGGTCTCCCTTTACCACCAACCAAAAATGGTACCTCCAAAAAACACACCCGAATTTGTGCTTCTCAAAACAGGGGAACGCCAAAATGCTTTTGGTGTTCCTTCAGAACCACCCAAGGTGTCAAAGCACACATACGCACTCACATATGGGAGCTTCTCGACATCATGGCCCCTTTTGGTTGGCAAACCAAAAAAAAAACGTTGAATCCACAGTAGCGCCAGATCCATTTCGCACCAGTTGGAATGGATGACAACCTGCAAATACTGGTTGATAAACCACCGATCCGCGTGAATTTTGTCCAGCCACAGTACTTTGTCGGTTGGAAAATGCAAGCCTACTTTGAGAACCCCCACAAATGGCTTTGCGGTCGTGGGCAAATTTGGAAAGTAGGGGGAACCCGAATCCCAACAAAAGATGAGCTTCCCTCAAGATGAGTTGCTCCTGGCCCTTTTGAGGAAGACTGTTTCTCCATGTTTGAGTCTTCCCCTTTTCTGGGCTGTCCGTTTTCAGATCCCCCCGCCAAAAGCTTCCCACTGTTCGTGGCTTGAATGGACATCCTTTCCAACCACGAGCTAAGAACCTCAACCAGATGGCTGACCAAGTTGGCAGCTTCTGGGAAGCCATGAGCCTCCAAACCGGGCTGAACCGGGCCGCGTTGCGTGGCTCGGGTTGGCCAATTTTGTTTGCCCCGAGCGAACCCGACGAAGCCAACCATCGACGAAGCCAGGCCAAAGGCCTCGGCGAAGGTCTCCTTGGTAGCCACCTCGCTGGGGGTGGGGTGGGTGGGTGGGTGGAGTGGGGTGGGGGGGTGGGGTGGGGTGGGGTGGGGGTGGTGCGAGGTGGGGGAATTCTTGGTCGGCCATGGACTTCTTTCCTGGGTTTTCTCTGGAAGAACTTGAGTGAATTATGGGTTGGAGCTGTTTGTCAATCCCGTGGGTCTTGGTGGGGGATGTCGCGAGTGCAGCAGGGTTGGTTGTAAAAATGAACATGTGGTTGAACAACCATGTCCCGGTTACCTTGAAATGTGGAACGGCATGATTAAAACAAGGGGGGGGGGTGAATTGCCCCAGCCTGGCGCGAAATATTGACAGAAGTCGAACACGGGGTTGGTGGCGAAAGTTGCTACAACAAGACAAACACATGCAAGCGATTAGACATGTTCAAGCCCAACCCACAGCCCCTCGCTCGGTATGTGAGAAAGCCCCTCTTGGAATGCCTGAAGCTGCAAAACCAAGTCACCCACTTACCACAGCCACCCCCCAACCGTTGCGTTTTGGACCGTTGCGCTAAGGCTAGAAAGCACCAACGTACTCGGAACCTGGCTTCAAGGGAGTCTTAAAGACTCACAAGAGCTTCTCGTTATCCGAACTGGCAGGGGACTGTCCTAAACTTCAGAGAGAAAAACAAAGGATGAAATTCAATTGGTCGCATGAACCCATCAACCCTTTCGGTTTGGGTTTTGAATTCACATCTATCCAGCGGGTTCTACGGGGTGCTTTTTCACCTGAACATTGTTTCGATGGGTTGTTGGCCCGGAAAAGGCCATCTTCAAGCAGGGCTCGCTTGAGTTCCTCTTCAAAAGTCGCAACTTACTTTCCATTGAAACCATCGCCACTTTTGGAACCTGGTTTCAAAAGGGAAAACTGAGGAAACCCTCTCAAATGTCCAAACTGCCCCGGGAGTCCTGTGAATACATTGAGGGGCCCTTTGAATGGACCTCTGCATTGCCCGGCCCAACCTTCACGCCGTTCGGGAGCGTGGTAACGATCACCGGAGCCTGCGCAACCCCAGGCTTGTGGCAAAGGGTCGGCTTGGGTCCCGATTGACCATTCCCAACACCAAAACGCGCGTGCGTTTGCCAGAAGATGCAACTCTTAAACAGAAACCAACCTCCTGAGTGGTATTTGTTGTTGGGGAATCCTACAAAGTGTGCTTTTAGCGAACACGAAAACAGAGTCTTCCTCACGTGCATGTGGTTGAGCAATCTTCAAGGGCCTGCAAGGGTTCCAATTTCCAAAAACCGATAAAACTTGGAAGAACACTAAAAAACAAAGCCCTGAGTGAAATATGTTGGTCATGCCCAATACCCAAAAGAACTACCATTTCCAAAAACCAAACATACTGGAAGAAAACAAAAACAAGCTCAAAACCAAAGTCCCGAGGGACATATGTTGGTCATGCCCAATACCGTTTGTCTGCGGGATTGATTTGTTTGTTTTGTTTCTTGGTTTACCTCGAGTTTTGTTGTTTTCAGCTTTGGCCATTTTCCTTTCACACTTCTCCTTTTGCCAGGCATGGGATGCTGCAAAGCCGCATCTAGGTCCTGCATTTCGCGAGAAGAAACAGTGTGGTTACCCCACATTTACAGAGGCAGGGGAATACCGAGGGGATAGCAGGGGGACGGTGTTTTCTTTTTTCAGTTTGGGCAATTTTCCTGGCACGCGTCTCTTTTTTCAGGCATCGGATGCTGCAAACGCAACTAGGTCCTTTATATTCACACGCTAGAGACAGTGTGGTTCCCCCACATTTGCAGAGGCGGGGAATACCGAGGGGACAACCGGGGACTACTTAGAGATATACTAAGGGTGAATACTGGGGAACTACTAAGGAAATACTGGGAATATTGAGGAAAAAAACTAAATGAATAGTAGGGCCAAATTAGGGTATTATTTGGGGAATGTTGAGGGAATACAAGGGGAACACTGAGGACATACTAGAGGTAAACCAAGAGAATCCTAAAACCTAAAAGAATACTGAAAGGAATACTAGGGGAATATTAAGGGAATACAGGAGAAGTTCTAAGGGTGAATACTAGGAAAACACTGAATACTAGGAGAATGCTAGGGAATTACCAAGAGATCTTATGGAATATTGAGGGAATACTAGGGAGTACTGAGAGAATACTAGGGAGTACTGAGAGAATACTAGGGTATAACAGGAAAATGCTAAAGGAATACTCGTGCATGAAAAGGGGAATACCAGGAGAGTACTGGGGAATACTAGGGGATTCCGGAAGGAATGCGTGGGGAATATTAGAGGGATACTGAGGGAATACCAGGGAAATCCTTGGAGAATACAGATTGCTAGAAAAAACAGAAGCAGATGCAGTATTGGATTTGTCATGGATTTGCTTGTTCCCATTCTGAACATTCTAGTCTTACGCTCAAATCCACTCAGGGGGGCTGGCCTAAAGGAACAAACCACCCAATAAAGCAAACCTCAAGATTCTGGAATCAGGATTCCTTGAAGGATTCCAAGGATTCGGATCCTCATTGGCTGAAGGTGATTCTTGCGTTGGCCAAAGTGGATCTTTTACTGTTAATCTGAAAAATTTGTGTATTACCCGGGGATTACACCCTTGGGAAATGACCCAGAATGGTTCAAAATAACACGGTCATATCCGGAAATGTGCCCAAATGGGGTCAATACCCGTTGGGTGTATTCCCAGGGTGTAATACAAAAGCTCGTAGATTTACTTAAATCCCTGTATTATCTACCCCCCTTGTCTTCCTCTGTGGCCTGTGCTTTTCCCTTTTGTTTCTCCCTTTCAGCTTTCCCCGGCGGCACCGCTTCCCTTTTAAAGTTCCCTGGCCAAGCGAGTCCACTAAGATTTGTGGGAAATCTAGTGAGCTCCCCCACGTCATCCCTAAAATGCTTTCCCTAACAGCCAAGTCAGGGTCCCCCCCCTTAAAGCATCACCTCTAATGGAAACTTCACTGGAAATTTCAGATTCATACAGACCCATTCCAGTTGGGGGGTGACACCCAAGTGATTTGGGACCCCCCACCCCACTAAGAGGCCCCCCCCCCATCAAACTCCACCAGACGTCGGCTGACTCCGAGGCCATGCGCCTGGTTCCAAGCCATGGGCTCCGCCAGCACCTGGCTGACGCCCCGCGCCAGGCCTTCGCACTCCGCTCGCGCTCCGCGAGCGCGCGGAGCGCGCGGGACGCGCGGGGAAAGGGAAAGGGGGGTCTGCCCGCTTGTGTCCCGTCTGTGCCCCGTTTGTGCGTGCGTGTTGTTGTGTATGTGCTTGTTTGTGCGTGTCCGTGGGTGCGGGGTGCGGGTACGTGGTAGGTGCCGAGTGGAGTGGGTGACAGGCGGGTGCCAGGCGGGTGCCAGGCGGGTGGGATGATTGGGTCTTGCCCCAGCCAAGCAGCAAATTCTCAGGGCGCCTGCCGCACAGGGAGACACAATTCACTGGCCCGAGATGTGAAAAAAATAGAGGGCCTGCATCATCATCCTGCAACATTGTGGGAAATGACCCCCTTTCCGTGCTATATCCGAAAAAGAAAAACAACACTTCGCAGAAGATTCGCCTTGGGGATGTAAAACAGAAAGTCGCAAACGCAAGTCTAATCTTCCACATGTCTTGCCGCGTGTCCTACTCAAGAAAGCCTGACAGGAAACCTTCTGCAAGCTCTCGAATATGTCCAAACTCTGAATTAATTGGATTTCTGGGGTTTTGGCTCGTTTCGCCGCTGAAGTGAAACAAGGGTCAGGACTCAGGCAAGCTTTAGGAAGGCTTCCGTTTCTGCGTTCGCAGCTCCACAACCACCCCGGCCCTCCCAACCTTGTGGCGGTTTTCCTTAAACGCCACAAACACAAAAACAACAAAGTACCCTTAACACATAGGGAACATCCCTTCTGGGCGGTCCCGCATTGGGAAACCCCCACTTGGCCCCCCTAGAGTGAAGGTATTTAGCCCTGGCAGTCTTCCGATGGGTCATGGTTGTCGAAGGAATGCGACGGTTGTCAAGATCTGAAGGGTGGATGACCAAACCCTTTCTTGCCCTTTGCCCAAAGGGGGCGCCGAACATGCTGCGCTGCGCTGAGCACATGGGCCCTTCCAGGTGTGGTGTCTCTTGTGGTTTCCCTTCACCTCCCAGGGGGCGCAACGCCGATTTTGAGAGCAATGTATGGACCTCCCGGAAAATGGTGGGGGAGGGCGTCTCTTACCAGTCATAAGGCTTATCCTTAGCCCTCCCCTGCTTCCACCCCCGAAGGCACTCTAAGGGGAGGTCCATGATGTGGAGCACCCTCCCATGGAACTTCCAGGAGCAAGCAGACCATGTTTTGGGCCAATCTAAAGTCGGTGTCCGGCTCTTCGAGGATGCCTGGGTCTATCTGTGTTGGCTTTCCTTGAAGGAAACAAAAGAAATAAAACCAGTGATTTTTCGGGGCCGCCATAGTGAGACACTCCCAAAATTGCTTGTTTCCCCAAGAGGACATGGGAAAATTGGGCTGCGCCGCTGGATTTTGTGGGGAACTTTGGGGCTAGTCCCCCCCCTTCTCCTGCTCCTCAAACATCAGTAGAAGACTGGCAAGAATACTGGTAGTGACTCCGCCATGATCAAACTCCATACGTGGGCCATGGTCATGGCTCCCAGTAAGAGCTCTTTCATTGGTCCCAACTCGAAGAGTGGTCTGATTGTGCACATCTGGCTATGAATGTTCATGGGTTCTGCACCCTAATAACTGGGCTGCCCTCAGATCCCCCGCTGAAAGTTTAACTTTTGGTGGGTTAAATGGAAACTACCACTAAACACTAAAAGGCTAAGAAGCTAAGGAACCGGATGGCTGGGAGCCACCAAGATAAGTGGTCGGTGGAATTCAATAGCCAAAGGCTCCCAAATAGCCTTCCACATATGAAACCCCCTCTCCCCGCTCCAATCCGCGCGGCGAAAACGGATGCTGCTGGTCACTCGTCCGAGCATGATGGGCGCCTCGGGACTTCGGGTGCCACCAAAGACACAACTTTCCCATGGATTCGTTGATCGTTTGGCCAGGAAATGCTACCCCCACCTTAGCCCCCGTGAAGGATCAATGACCACTTTGAAAGGGCTCTTTTGGGGTTGGACCTGTTTGCGGGTTTCGTGGCAATGTTTGGCCAGACTGAGGCCCCCTTGCAAAAATATGTTGCTGTTGCTGATTAAAAGGGAATATGATCAAACCCCCAGGGGGCAAAAGTGCAAAGCTTATGTCTGACATGCCGACCCCAAAATTCCAAAAGTGATTGAAGGAACTCTCAGATTAGGATGTTCCCTCCAAAAGTGATACGGATCCCCATGCGTTGCCCCCCCCCCTCCGTTGATCAATCAAGGATTTGGTCCTATCCTAGGTCTGGCAGCCTGGCAGCCCACAAGGCTTCGTTCAACTGATCCGGCAGCTGGTTTTTACTGAGGTAATGCTTGCTTACCCTCTAGCCGCTCGGGTTGGTCCCTGACTAGCGGCCTCAAGAAGGCTTCCGCAAGGGGCCTCTCTGGGTCGATGTCTATGTGACACACCTCAAGCATGAAACGGCACTTGTTGACCTCTCAGGGGCCTCGCACACTTATCCAAGCTCTGAGAAGGAGCGGTCGTAGGAATACGGGAAGGACCCGTTAAAAAGATGGCACACCAAGCAAAACGCCGCCATATGCTCTGGACTTCTGCCATGCAGACCAGCTTTTAACCCTCCAATCGAGAACCCTTCAGGAGAAAGGACATTGCCCACTCAGGGCTGGGATTGACTAAGTGGGTCGAAAGTCCAAGAAGCCGCCCTCATGCATGGGGAAATCCCAGCCCGCTCACCACCGCGCAGTTCTGCGTCTCCGCACGCAAGTTGGCAAGGGCCCAAAAACCGGCAGGCGTTGGCTAATCGACTTGAGGCGTCGAAGGCTGCGCCGACCCCAAGTCGCCCCCCCAAAAGGTGCGACATGTTACTGGTTGAAAGATCCTACGGGCTCGTGCTTTTCCGGAGGGTAGCCTTTTCATGCAAGTATACCCTTGGGCAACATAAAGGAATCAGGCCATATATTGGGGTCCCAGTTCCCCTTTGATACGTGCCCAAATTTAAAGGAAAGCCAGTTGAAGGGGTTGAACCAGTGTATTCCGAGGTCCCAAGCGCTCCAAGCCCTGGCTGGTAAGGCCTCAAAGGAACCCCAAGAATGGAAAGGGATGGGGTGGTTGCTTTAAGACACACATCCGTCTGGATGCAAACAAGTTGGCAGGAAAAGTTGACTGTCCCCAATCGGAACCTGCACTTGGTTTTGGGCTTTTTCAAAGCCCGAAACCGGGGGGGCTTCCCTCCAACCTGCCTCTTGAGCGACTTTCATGACAGCTTAGCATAACGCCCTTTCATCGCTAGGTGGCCATTTTGGAGCTGGGCCGGCGGGAGTGGTTCGACTAGCCAGGACTCCCCTGAGAGCGCAGCCCTTTCGGAAGTATGCGTACTAAGAAGGGGTCGACATGAGACTCCGAAAGGAGAGCGTGCAAAAAGACATGAAACACCGCCGCACGCCATCAGAGGGCGCGCCGCATCTCAAAACCGGTGAAAACCTGCGTCAGTGCGGGTCTTGCCTGGCTCCGTCTTCAACAAGGTAAGCGTGCCAGCGTGCACAAGGGCTGCTTTAGCGCAAAGGCAACTGTCCCTAAATCGAAGCCTGCATCGTGTCGTGCAGTTTTGATGGGAGGATCACCCTCATCCTGGGTCACCCATACTTCTTTAGGGGCCCTTGCGCCGAAATAGAGAAAAGCTTGGCGTAGAGGATTCCCAAAAAGACTGTGGAACTTTTCGGGTGCAGCTTAACTCTTAAAGCCCAAATATGCTTGCTGGTGCTCAGTAGGGAATGAGAAATGGAATGACCCCTATAAATCATCCCTTGTGGTTTCCTTCCAGGGGACCCCCAGATTCATTCCCTCATTCCCTGCTGAACACTAGCAATAATTTCTCCAAAGTAGGCTTTGAGGGGGCCGGTGGAACGCCGCCGGCATGGCGCGCGTGTCACCCGCGTCCAACGTCGCTGTGCCGTTAAACGCGGGAATCTCGATCAAGATCCGCTGCGTGACGTTAAGACGACTGAAGTTAGACCCTTATTGCAATTGAATCCCCTGCTTCTTGGCGCAACTCTCAGCAAACAGGTCGTGTCAAGTATCGAAGCCCCTGAAACTGGTGCTGGCCTCTTGGTTCCGTACCCTCTGGAGACACACCCAAATGTTTCATCTCCCTCTTTCAAGAAGGCACTGCCGAATTCTCACGGGCCCTTTTGCCTTTTGCGCCTGTTTGGGGACTAGGTTTGGCACATCTTGAGGAAACCTACAGCAATTTCTGCAGCCATGGTTAAAAAATGTTGCACCATTGACCCTCAAAACCTAAACCCCAACACTCCGGAATCAGGGCCACTCTCACCCTGCGACGGTTGGCGCGAATTTTCCGAAGCGCGCTCTGCGTTCTGCTTGCGTGCAAGCCGCCAGTGCGGAGCCGAAGCCTTAGGTCGAGGCTGAGGTAAGTAGTTGCTCCGACGAGGACTAATGTTGACCCCGGATTAATAAACCCCAGTTTATGAATATTGGGGAACACCCCAACCAAAAGCGAATCCCCACTAAAACCAGGGACACCCCCATATTGATAAGCTGGCGTATATTTATCCGGGGTTAACATTAAGTTTAGTGTTACAGTACCCCCAAAACCCCCTTCATGTTTGTTAGGATCCTGGTTGGGGCTTTGCCAAACGCACGGTTGCACCAAGAGGTTGGGCCACACAAACAAACCGACATGGAAGAGCACAACATTTTGCCCTCTCGTCGTTGCTTGGTTCGAAACCCTGGGGATGCAAAAATGGTTTTTCCGGGTCTTAGAACGGGGAAGGTGGGGGGTGAAGTTGGTTGACTCCCCTACAGTGCGGACGGGATCTGCAAAATGAGCCAAGCCCTCTCAAGTCGGGTGTGATGAAGGGGTTCTCATAACGCGCGATTTCCCCACGTGCTCAACCACGTACAAATTCAGGGAGAACCTACAACATAGCGTCAGCCAGCGGGTTGAGATCTCGAAAACTATGCTGTGGTCAGCTGCAAAGCAAGTCTTTGTCCATCTGTATGCATCAGGATCTTTCTAGCTTCCTCCACCTCCCTCTTTTTTTCGCATCGCAGAAGCTGATCATGTCGGGCTCGTAGAAAAACAGCAGCTGCAGCGCAAGCCTGGAGGAGCTCAATGGATTTGAGGGCGGAATGGTCTTCCCCGGTGGCTTCATGTGCCTGTGTGTGCGTGTGCGCATGCGTGTGCGTGTGCGTGTGCGTGTGCGTGTGTGTGCGCGTGCGTGCATGCGCGTGCGCGTGCGTCTGCGTCTGCGCGTGTGTGTGTGCGTGTGCGTGTGCGTGTGCGTGTGCGCATGCGCGTGCGTGTGCGTGTGCGTTTGCGTGTGCGTGTGCGTGTGCGTGTGCGTGCGCGTGCGCGCGCGTGTCCGTGTCCGTGTCCGTGCCCGTGCGCGTGCCCGCGCGCGTGCGCGTGCGCGTGCGCGTGCGCGTGCGCGAGGGCGTGGGCGTGCGCGTGCGCGTGAGCGTGTGCGTGTGCGTGTGCGTGTGCGTGTTCGTGCGCGGGCGTGCGCGTGCGCGGGCGCGTGCGCGTGCACCTGCACGTGTGCGTGTGCGTGTGCGTGTGCGTGCGCGTGTGCGTGTGCGTGTGCGTGTGCGTGTGCGTGCGAGTGTGCGTGTGCGTGTGCGTGTGCGTGCGCGTGCGTGTGCGCGTGCGCGTGCGCGTGCGCGTGCGCGTGGGCGTGGGCGTGGGCGTGTGCGTGTGCGTGTGCGTGTGCGTGCGCGTGTAGGAGTGTTTTTGCGTGTGCGTGTGCATGTGTGCGCGCGCGTGCGCATGCGGGTGCATGTGCGCGTGCGCTTGCGCGTGCGCGCGCGCTTGCGCGTGCACGCACGCGTGATGCGCGTGCGCGTGCGCGTGTCCGTGTGCGTGTGCTCGTGCGTGTGCGTGTGCGTGTTCGTGTGCGTATGTGTGTGTGTGTGTGTGCGTGTGTGTGTCTTTTGGAGGGTACCCTCTTTTGGGATTAGTTTAAGGGAAACCAACTTTCGGTGTCTGACGCAAACCTTTTTCATTCTGAATGAACCTCCTGTGGCTTCTTGCCCGCGAAAACTTGGTCGCACAGGGTAGGCCATGCTTGGATGCTCAATCCACTTGGAAAGGTACAAAGGCTATGGGTAGGTAAGACTGAGATAACAAGACTTGCTCCCTTGTGACCCTGCTAACTGGAGCTTGGCACCTCCCCAACAATTGTGGAAGTGGATTCAAGCCTTTTCAAGAGGACTGCGGTCTTTCAAAACGCAGAGCAAGCTTCCATCACTGTTGGAAACTGGGTACCTTTCTTTAAATCCAGATCCAAAGCCCATCTGGAACTTGGCCCAGTTCTGCTTTGCCCCCTTTGACCCAACGAAGGACCTGCCTGGTCCGGGTCAGCCCCCCTCCCCCCCCGGAACCCGGTAACGCAACGACCACGTTCTGAGGGCCCGAGCCCTTGGTTAACCCGGCGCTTGGTTAATCCGCGGAATGGAAAACCCAGTAGCTGGCAAAAAGTTAAAGTCCTAACATCCCTTGACAAAACGCACCACTCCCCTGCTAAAGGTTTAAAGCTTCCCCCCCCCAAAACCCTCCTAGTTCCTAGACAAATGCGCTTTGCCAAAGCCCCAAACTGCCAAAACCCGGCCTCCAGTAGCCCCACCTCCCGCTGGCCGCGCACGCCGCGCCCAGCGCGCAGCTCGTCGCCCCGCCCAGGGCGGCGCAGCTCTGCGCCAGGTGCAGCGCCGGGCGCCAGGCGCCGGCCTGCGGATCGAGGGCTTCGGGGTTTCCGTGGCGGGAGGGGGGGGTTGGGATTGGGGGTTGGGGGTGGGGGGGGGGGGGGGTGGCCAAAAAATGTGGAAAGACTTGGAGTCCTGGTGGTTCAAAGGGTAGCAGCTCAAAAGAAAACACCAAGCCAGCAACTTAGGGGATATTGGGAATAAGCTTCCTTCCGGCTGTTCGGTGTTCTGGGGGAGGGAAACCGCACCCTCAAGAGCCAGGGGTTCAACCCCCAAACCAATCTCAACCACTCTAAGTAAGGATAACCTGAGTGGTGGTTGTGTTTTGATACGGGTTCCTGGAACCGATGGACACCCCAGCGAAAGCTCAAGTTTCACTAAATCCTGGTCATGGACAAAATCCCCGCTTCACCTCGCAGGTCCCAAACTGCTGGGCGAGGGGCCCAGCAAAACTCACTAGTCGCTGTGAGCCAAGCAGGCTTCCAGCCCAAGCCACCCAAGGGACAAAATCGAAAGGTGCCACAACCAGAGAGCCAGCAAAGGGTCACCCGATTTTCCTCAGTTCAGGCGTGAAATGCCACAATATGTGTGTTGCGATGGCTCCCCTTGCTTTGTGCCATCCTTGGGCCATACAGCGTTCCGTTTTGCTGGGCTTTTGACCACACGGTGTCTCTTAAAATAGGCCCTAGGAGAACCATGAACCCACAAAAATGCCGGTTCTCTGCTGATGTGTTTCCCGCCAAGAAGACCAAATCCCAAACGGGATTAAAGAACCCCCCAAATGGTCGGGTTCTCTGGTGGTGTCCCACAAAGAAAAAAAAACACACACACACCGAAACGAGCGCCTGTGGAAAGAGGTCGTGACTTCCCATAAAACAATTAGAAACCTCCCACAAAGAAAACAATACTAGGTCCTCCAGCAGAAAGGTTAGAATAAGGGTACCCTTTTTTTGTAGTCTATTTTAGTAGGGGAAGAAGAACTTCCCCACGTGCGCTTCCCCCTCCCAAAAACAGACCGGGGGAAGGTGTTTGTTTGCCCTAGCGCCACGCTGGTTTCTATCCTTGACA
>CAUJNA010003259.1:463508-533508 GCA_963377175.1 Effrenium voratum | reverse complement strand
AAATGTATGGAGCGAGAGAGAGAGAGAGAGAGAGAGAGAGAGGGAGGGAGGGAGGGAGGGATACGTGTGTATGTGTATGCGTGTGACTGTTTGTAGATACATATAACACCTGCAGATCAATTTGGAACTCAAAGAAACGCACCCATTTTCTGGAACAGATTCCACTTCTGAGGCAGGGACCATTTCAAGATCAATTCTAAGGTTGGGCAGGGCCAACCCTTGTTTAAGCAGGCTTCAACCGACATTGTCTAAACTGTTTTCGGTTGGTTTCCCTTCAGTTCAAAAAGAATCACGTTCTGGTTGTTCACGCACCTTTCACCTTTTTCAAGGTCATTTCAGTAAATCTTCCGGGCGCATTGCTTCTGGTGCAGTCCATTTACCCATCCGGAAGGGCGAGGGGGGCGCGACATACTTGAGCGAAGATGGAATCCCACAAAAACAGGCCGTATTTTGGAGGAAAGCTCCGTTGAAATTGCAGCTGCAAACAAAGCCTAACAGCCGCCATTCCGAGCTGAATCCTGGTCGGATTCGTCAGTAAAAAACACCCCAAACAAACCACCGTTGGAGGCCTGGGCCTGTTTTCGTTTCCGACCCCTCGGGTTCCTTCCGTCCAAAGTCTCGACTCGAACTCCCCGGCGCCTGCCCCATGCGCGCCAGGAGCCGCAGCTTCCGGCGCCAGCGGGCAGCCGCGCCCAGGGCCGCGGCCCTGAAGCGACCCCAGGCGACGCGAGAGACCACCGGGCCCCGGGGCGGGCACGGGCTTTCGCACGGCGCCTTGAAAAGACTTGGCTGGTGCGAAATCGGCAGGGATGAGAAATGGAATGACCTCAAAAAACATCCCTTGTTGTTGGTGTCCCTCAAGGGGACCTATTCCTGGGTTCATTCCCTCATTCTCGACTGAGAACCGGCAAGAAAATCAGCTACCCCCCAAAAAGGGGCCGCCCGATTTTTTGTTTGTACCTTGGAAATCCACTGAAGGTCACGACAGATGTGCTTGGGAAACCGACCAAATGCTAGCTTCTCGCTAGCCAACCTTTTCTTTAGCCTGCGTGTGGCACCTTGCCCTTTGGCCATGCATGAAGGGCAGCCCCGCTGCCCCTTCACCGTGCTATCTCTGCGAACGGGTAAATGTTGGACAAAAGAAAGAACACGCCAAAAGCCAAAAACGCTGACACGCAGACAACACACAAATGGCTGGGGTCAAAATCAAAGGAACCATTTTGGGATAGGTGCACCACCCATTCTAGGTCGCCGATGCTCAACCCTTTTTTTCAGACCTTTAGAACGACTCCCATCTATGCATCTGAAGCTGGAAGATGCATATGGTGATGTATATGTAATATGCAAATGTAAGTGTATGCACATATGCACCTACTATGAATGTATACATGCAATGGTTTATATATAATATGTATATATACTATCCTGTAATATACGCTTATATTGTATAATATATTGATAAACTATGGTATACAGTATAATATATATATATATATATATGGTACCCCCCCAAACAAAAAGTTTGTGAGATAACACTGGTATTTACAGTGCTTTGTCACCAAAACCTGCATCTGCCACAACACACACTTTGCAGGCCCACTGTCTGCATCTGTAAAATGCCTCTCATTTGGCAGCCAACGCTGCAACCAAGCGCTATGAGTGCGTCTCTGCAAGGAAGCGCTTTGGAAACTAAAAAAAAAAAAAAAGAAAAAAAAAAAGAAGGAAAAACACTGAAGAAGAAAAAACTGAAACAAACTGAAAAACCAAGGATTCAGGGGGACATGGAGGCCCCCTCATGCATATGTATCTGAATCCTTGGTTTTTCAGTTTTGACAGTTTTTCAGTGTGTTTCCAGTTTTTCAGTTTTATCCTAGTATTCACCTGTATCATTCCCCTAGTATTTTCTGAGCAACCAAGCACTATGATTGTTTAAGGGCATCTCTTCAAGGAGGCGCTCTGGAAACTGAAAAAAATGGAAAAAAATGAAAACACTAAAAAACCAAGGATTCAGGGACATGGGGGCCGCCCCAGGCATGTCCCCCTGAATCCTTGGTTTTTCAGTGTGTTTGTTGCGTTTTTGTTGTGCTTTTTTTTAGCGTGTTCAGTTGTTGTTGTTGTTTTTCAGTTTTTCAGTGTTCCCCTAGTATTCTCCCTTATTACGCCCCTAGTATTTTCTGAGTATTCCCCTAGTATTGCCCTAGTGCCTTTGCAAGGAAACCTGAGAGGTCAGACAAATTGAGCTTGAGAGTATACCCCTCGTATTCCCTCAGCATTCCCCTAGCATTCTCCTAGTATGCTCCTTTAGTATTACCTAGTCTTCCTTGAGTAGATCCCTAGTATTGCCCTAGTATTGCCCTAGTAGTCCTTTAGTATTCTCTTGGTATGCCCTGAGTATTTCCTAGTAAGGGAAGGGGAATACTAGGGGAATATTTTTAGTATTGTTCTGGTATTCCTTAAGTATTATCTTGGTATACCCTAGTATTTTCTCAGTATTCTCCTAGAATTCCTTCAGTATTCACCTTTAGTATTCCCCTAGTACTTCCCTAGTAGTGCCCTAGTATTGCCCTAGTCAGGAAGCCTGAGAGGAGTCAGACAGATTGAGCTTGAGAGTATAATTCTAGTATTCCCTCAGTATTCCCACGTATTATCCTAGTATGCACCTTTAATATTGGCCTAGTATTCCCTGAGTACGTACCTAGTATTGCCCTAGTATTCCCCTAGTATTGCCCTAGTACTCCTTTAGTATTCTCTTGGTATACCCCTATATAGTGTTTCCTCACTACCCCCCCCCCTAGTGTTCCCCAAATATTTTACTAGCAAAGGAAGGGGAATACCTTCAGTATTATCTAACTAACTAGGCAGCTGAATGATTAGCCAATTAACTAGCTAACTGGCTTTAGAGCTAATTCATTACAATTATTTAACTGACTAATTAGCTGACTTGCTGACTGCTTGTTTGATTAACTAATTGAACTTGCCAACATTTGCTGCTTGACTTGAAAAATATGCGCTTGGCAGAGGCCAAGATACACATATTCTCAAAAGTAGCATTTTTCCTGTGATTTTGGCAACTGTCCAGGTTCAAAACCTGGGTTTTGGAGGGGGGGTATATGCATTCATCGTAGCGCACTACCAATTGCTAGAGTCAGAAAGTCACAACTTTTCAGTACTGAGTTCGTCCATGCAATGCGCTTTCGCAAATCCGTCGCGAATCTTTGGCGGAGGCATCTCAGTGATGGTCGCCGATGCTAACTCCTTCTTAAGGCCCTTAGAACGACTCCCATCTATGCATCTGAAGCTGGAAGATGCATATGGTGATGTATATGTAATATGCAAATGTAAGTGTATGCACATATGCACCTACTATGAATGTATACATGCAATGGTTTATATATAATATGAATATATACTGACCTGTAATATACTTGTATATTGTATAATATATTGATAAACTATGGTATATAGTATAATAAATATGTAATATATATATATATATGTACAAACACACCCCCACCCCTCCCATCCCCGGCCTCGATCCCCAAAGCTCCGCCCGACAGAACGTCCGAGCCGCGCGCCGTTCCAGCTGAAGAGGCTGCGCCGGAGCCGCGCCTGCAGCGATTGGGAGTTTGGGGCGCCTGTCGCGGATGTTGTCTCTTTGGAGCTTGGGAGAAAATGATGGGGGATATTGACATTGAGTTTCAATGGGAGACAACATAATGAAATCCATTGTCTTTGGGTTGCCTGGGAAATGATGGGAATGGGAGATAAGGAAGTATCTTGCGTCATCTTTGCCCCAGCCAAAGCTTTGACTCTGGTCCCTGTTTCGTCGTGGCTCGAGAAGGATGAGAGGGCTTTCGGGTCAAATACAGTAGGCTCAACAGGCACTCTTGGGGGTTGATCAATATTCCTTGTCCCGAAATGACATAGCAAAGAAAATGTATCCAGGATTCTCTCCAGACAGTTGAATTGGAAGGTTTTCGGAATCTAGCCCAAGCAAATCTAAGCATGTTTAAGGGGAGTTTAAGCTTGGATAAGCCAAAATTGAGATTGGATAAGACCCTTCTGAGACCCTGATTTTGATGAAGTTTGAGCTTGGATCCCAGTCTAAGCTTGGATAAGCTCAGTCTAAGCAAATCTAGTATCCTCTAAAAGTTCCTGTGTACATCGTCTTTGAACCTTTTCCCATTGATATAGTGGGAAATTGAAATATCGAATCTGTTGTCGCGTTCTTCTTATTAATCAACCCCCACTTCCCATGAGACGTTTTCAGTAGGTAACACGGCAAAAGTGAAGCCGGCCGCCATCTTGTACCCCACAGCATAGGACCTATGCCTACTGGCCGTCGTTCTGAAGAGCCCTCCCAAGCGAACACACGCCCAGAGGACCTGAAACTTAAAGGTCAACCTCTTGATTTGCGCTTCCAATGCCATGCAGGCCACAAGGATTCTACAAAGGGCTGATGGCTTTCTGCCTGGTCTCATTGGGGCCTCTCTCATTCCAAATTTTGGGGCCGCGACTCGAAAAGGACCAAACAGGGGAGACTAAAACCTCAGATCCGGTCGATTCGCTGATCCGGCCAGCGAGGCTTAGGGCCTACGGGAAGGCGGACACTTGTTCAGTTTTATCGCTTTCCAGACCACACGAAACCAGTGAAACCGACTGCCTGTTGAGAAGAACCAAGGTTGCAACGGATGGAGCAAAGATCAGCCTCCAAACAAGCTTACCGAAAATAGGGAGAAGCAATCCCATGGCAGGATATGGAATCAACCCCTGCGGGGTTGGAACTCTAAGATATAACTCGTCTTCCCCGTGCAAGCTCCTGGTCCACAGCGTCCAGGAGCTGAAGAGCCAAGGGCCACTGCGAAGCAGTGGGCATGGCACCTTCAAAATGTGCGGGTGTGTGTGTGTGTGTGTGTGTGTCTTGGCTACCCCGCTGCAAAAGATGTGTTCTCCACTTTTTGTGGGTCCAACACGGCAAAATCCGACCTGGTTCAACCAAAAGTTATAAAGTCCAAAGATCCGAACCAAACGGTGTGTGTGTGTGCGTGTTGCTTGAGGGTACACTTTTTCGGGTTGGCTAAAAACGAAACAAAAGAAAAGAAAATCCTCAAATCTTGGGACCCCCCCTTTTGACGCTACAACTTCCTTCTTACCCAAAACAAGCTCTACAACGGATGAATTAACCACTGGCTAGTTCAAACGCGGGTGTCCCAGTTTAGAGGGGATCCACATCACTTTCGGGGGTAACACCCCCAATCCAACAAGACTGAGTTCAGTGTTCATGTCAAGAGCACCACACAAGCATCCCTACGCCAATAACAAATAAGCCCAGGTGGAATCCATTGTGTCTCGAAACAGGATACGGACCTCCGATCTCCCCCCCCCTACATTCAAACAACCTGCCTGCTCCAAGAATTCAAACTCGCCCAAAGAATCTGCTTCAGCCAGGGTCTCATGGAATTTGGCGCCTGCAAACCATCGGAGGGATCCCCTGGCTCAAGCTGCTTCTCTCATGGCAAAACCCCTCAAAACCTCATGAAAGACATGGTCAAAAACAACCAGCTGTTCCGCCTAACAACATGGGAAAATGAGGGCTCGTCTCCCGTTTTGTTGGCGAAACCTCCCCAACAACCCATGGACTAAGACTGTTGACCAAACCTGCGGCTTGCTGTCCGCCCATCAAACAGGACCAAAGCGGCCACGCCTAACGCAGACCGAATACTTGGTGAAATCGGGGGCCGGTCGGTGAGGGAACGACGGTCGCAGAGAAAAAGGAGCTTTGAAACCCACCAATAAAGCGGACCAAACCCACTAAAAAACGTGAGAAAAGTCCGACAGGACACGCAAACTGTCCAAGAAGTCCTTCACGTTGGGACAACCCGCCATGCAACATGCAACACGTGGTGTTTCTGTCGGCCAACCACCCTCCCAGAAAGACTCAAATAAGCCAAAACTGGAGGTGTGGGTCTAAAAGGGGCAGGGTACTTAGTAAGTGGTTAGTAACCATGGTTTTGGCACACTTACCATCTTTGTAAATCTCCCAAGTCGGCTAAGCTACAACCATGGCTAGCAGCCACTTGATGCAGTCACGTACCTGCGGCCCTAGGAGTTTTACGAAGCGAAGGTCGCCGAGGCGCTGTTGAAAGTAATGACATTCGGCTGAAGCGTTCTGGACACAAAGCCCAGCAAGTCTAGCGCATCGTCCCATCTGCCCGACCTCTGACAAAAGCATCGCCCAAAAGCGATCGCCCATCTGCCAGCCAGCCCGCCTCCCCCTCCCTCTCCCCTGGTATGAGGGACACTCAGGGCCGATGTTGAAACCACCTTCATCTAGGGTAGTGGCTTGCTAGGGCTGTCCGCAAAGATGCCAAGCATCCATGGCACTCGTATGATCCACCCCCAACAGGTTTCAAATTGCCAGGCGACCTTTGGGCCAGTCGGCCGCTAGTGGACTTCGAATCAAACAGCTGGGGGAACAAAACCCTCCGTGAAATCGGTAGCAATCCCCAACCAAGAACCATACTCAAACCAGGAAATCCAGAGGCGAACAGTCGGCCCTTGGCAAAAAAAAAGTATGACAAACCAACTGGAGACATAATTCCAGCGCCATGAGAAAATCCAATAACTTCAATTCTTCTTGGTGTCACTCCAAAATGCACCCTTTTCCATTCTCCAACCATCTTCCCCACTCTCCTTTCCAAGCCCTTGTGATACCCCAACCCCCAACCTAAAGAAAAGCGCTCCATGGCCCTCTAAACGCCTCATGGCCTCGAGAACTTCTAAGCCGCACGGCTGATGCTTCCGTTGCACCTGCAGGCTCGTGCGCCTTCCCCTTTTGGCTTCCCCTATTCCGAGGGTACCGAGCCCACCCAGAAAAGAAAAAGAAGAAGAAAAAACACGGGGCCGGGTGATTCGAGGCACTCTTTATATGAGCCCCGAAGTGCGAAGGTTGCCGGAGGGCGCCCTCCTCCTCCCCCACCGCAAGGTAGACGCCCAAATTATGTTTTCACTGACATGTATGGGTGGTTCTCCAAATGGGCGCCCTAAGAAAGGGTCTGGTTCCCGGCTTTCGCGAACACCGAAGCTCCGAATCTTCGAAACCCCAACCCCGTGGCCAAAAGAGTTCTGCCTGCTTGGTACCTTGCCCACTCGAGGCCGTGCTTGGTGAACCTTGAAATCTAAAATAGACTCGAAAATATTCAAATAAAACAAACACCCGATTTTACTTCATTGGCTACCGAGTATAACTGGGAAGGCAAACAGAAATGCACGAGTGGGTCCAATTTTGGGTTCTTTCTCAAAAAAAGGCGGCCCCCGAACCGGTTTTCCGTTTGTTTCTCCTTGACACCAACCCCCAAAACGAAAACGGCATACCCATTTCGTGGACCTTAAAACACCTCAAGGAATGTCCAAAGAGATCGAAAGAAGAGGCCTGCCACCTTGAGCCCGGCGGCTCTTGAAGCACCGCCCCCGCGCTGTGGCAGCAGGCGGCGTCGATGTCATCGGAAAGCAGCCGCGCGGAGCTGTGCCAGCTCCTACGGGGAGTTTGCTTGCGACTTGAAAGTCGCCTCACTTGCACAGTGTCCTTTGAGGGCAAATAGCCAGCGCCCTAGTAGATGATTAAACCACCAGGTGAACCAGGGATCGCCACCTATTTCTCTACCAAAACAACCAAAAAGGACACCTATGCTCACTTGGCTGTGGCTCAAAAACATGTACCAAAAGACCAAAGCCACAACCAAGTGGCACATGTACCAAAGCCACCTGGCTCAAGGCACCTTGGCAAATGGAACCAAAGACCGAAACCTGCGATTTGCCCTAGCTCTTTTGTTTTGAGCCATACCCATTCCAAAGATTGGCTGAACGTCCGAATCTCGGTGAATGGCCCAGACCCAAAAAGGAAGAAGGGAGGAAAGCCCACTAGCTAAAAAGAAGTCTGGGCCGTCCGTTTTCAGATCCCCCGCTAAAAGTGACTAACTTTTAGTGGGTGAAATGGAAACCCCCACTAGACGCTGAAAAGCTAAAAAGCTAAGGAACCGGATGGCTGGGAGCCACCAAGAAGTGAGCCGGCGCAACATTTCAACATGAGAAAAACCAAACAAAACAGGCCTTGAATCGCACCCTGAAGCCCGGCGGGGAAAAAAAGAGACAAAAACGGGCAGCAGTGAGCCAAAAGATCGCCGCATCCCAAATGGGGGGGGCTTGTTCGCGTGGTTGCTTTGGTTTGGCGTGGTTTTTGGATGCCTCCTTGGATTCCTTCAGTGCCAGAAAACCAAGCTCAAGCACTGCAATTGGCGGAATCTATGGGATTCGACATCCAAACTGTCGAGAGTTGAGGACATGTTCAGCAGCCCAGGGAGGAAGTGATGCAAAAGACGAAATCATTCTTGAGGTTTACTCCTATCATGACATCGTAGGAGTAGGGTGGAGCTTCAGAGCTTCGGTGAAAATTCAACTCCATGAGCTGCAAGAGTTCGTCAAGGGCTCCGCATTGAAGTGCCATTGAAATGACCATCTAAATTGTTCCAGGAACTCGGCCGATTTCCCCTTTGGCTTTTTGTGATGGAAATTCGGGGAGAAAAAGCCCCAAGCGACGACACCGCTATCGTAAGCAAATTGCGGCATTACAACGGTCTACCCAAAACCATGTGAAGAGATAGGTTACCTTCATCTCCCCATTGTTGGAGCAACAGGTTCCATTTGATCATTGTCAAAGTCACCCCTTTGGTTGGGGACACAACCCCCAGTTTCTGACTTTGATCCCCGGAAACAGTCAAAACTCCTGACCGCAACCAAAGCCTGCCACATGCCTCTGTGCCATCACCAGCGCAGAGCGGCAGGGCGCGTCCAACGTGCCGCCCTCGCCTAGCAAAGCACTGCCGCAACGAACGGCTCGCGGGAAAAACAGGCTCCTCCAGGCATGCATCCAACAACCAGCTGATTCACAAAGGATTCGGATCCTCTAAATCACCACAAAAGTGTGTTGAAAGAAAATTAATTACTCATCTCAACGAACCAAGCGAACGATGCAGGCGCCTGAACAGTGCTCCGGAGTGGTTGAGGGATCAATCCGGGGAATATGGGTGTTGCTCAGCATGGGCGGCTCGCATTGTTTTTTCCAATACGCTAGCCGGTTTCAAAGGAAAACCGAAAAGAAAACGACGGTTTGGGGCCGGGGGGGGCCGGGGGGTCCGCCGAAAAGAACGCATCCAAATAGGGGTGGCCTTGTTAACATATTACCCGCTATTTTTATTCTGAAAGCGGAACCACACACGCAAAGAGAGAGACCTCCCGTACTCTCCACTTCAAGAATGAAGCTAGCGAAGAGTTAGCAACCACGGCTATTCCCCCCCACAGCATGGTTGCAAGTCCCCCTTCCGTGGGTTGTAACCATGGTCACTTGCCGCTTGCTAAGCACTCTACACCTTGAAGTTGTGCATGAAAATGTCTCGCATCAACCTGGAAAGCGCTGTGAGGAATCCCCTAAGACTTAATTTCCCTACTGAAAGGAAAAGCATCCCTTAGTCCTTAGTGCGGTCCTCGTTGAAATCGGAGAACATTAGCTGGGATCTTTCTGTGAGGTGAACACTCCAAACCCAAACTGACACCTATCCTTGACAGAAGGTACCTAGGCAATTACCAAATGACCCAGTTGACCCCCCCCCCATATAGTTGGAGTGGGGTGGCTCTTCGAAACCATAGTAATGATCATAAGATAATGCGTGTAGCTATTTAGCCCATTCTGTTTGATAGAGGATGCTTTGGTGCACATCACTTACGTGGGGATTCAGGTCAACCAACCACATTCAAGAACCATATGGCCCAGAATCGGCCCTTATTCAAAAATTGCTTTTTGTGGGCCTTGACATTCTATTGCCTCTTGCTGTCCCAAAGGGAGGTTCCCCGATTTTGAGGACAGACCCATGTGGATGGACAAACTCCATTTCGCACCACCGTTCAGAAACCCTGGCTTCTCATGATTCCCCATGGGAAATGCCCACAAACTGTCTGGCTTCCCCTTGTTTTGCGCGAAATGGCTGTGGGTCAAAACCAATGGTACCATTTTGGGGTAGGTGCACCACCCATTTTAGTCTATAGTGGGGATTGGGAACTGGGGGTACGATTTGGATTTTGGCCCCCCCCCACCCCAGAAGAAAGTGGATTCGCAACCCTCCACCGTATCACCAAAGACCCGCAGAAGCCGCCGCGCCTTCAAAGGCCCTCGTTTGCACCAGCGCCACACGCCAGGCGCCCCGCAGCGCCTTTCTTTTTTGACGGGGCAGTGGGTGCGGGGGTGGTCCAAGCCGTAGATTTCCAAAACGACACCACCGCAACCTGGAGTTGGTATCCTTTTTGTTTGTATTATATTTGTTCAAGGAAAACGCAGGGGGGCGACTGTAGCACGAAAACAACAAGATCGCTTGAACCCTGTAAAGGCAACAGCTAGATCACTTGGCCAAACGACCAAGGAACTTCTGAAAGAAGTGAGAAAGCACTTGTTGAAACGGATCCGAAACCCAAGAGGTCAAAAGGGCAGCAAGGTTCCTTAAGTCTCCGTGGTGGGGGTTCCCCCCTGTGCCCAAGAAGCACCCCGGAGCGTCCCTTGGAACCTTCTAGGAACCTGCCCCGAAGACAGGATTGGCTAAGACCGTGCAGCTGCCGCTGAAAAGATGTCGTAGTTGAAACTAAGCGAATCCCGTGGACTTCAACCAACCAACCAGCCAGGGTCAGCCCTGTGCCAGGGCACTAAAAAACAAAAAAATAAGTCTATGTTCAACCAAATCGACCTATAGGATCCCCGGGCTTCTATAGGGACTCGAGAAAATGGATGGCACCGAAACACGAAGAATGAAGGGATCCCTACCCCTGCCCTGGCAAGATTGTCCGTTGCCAATTGAGCTCTTTGCGTCTACCAATTTGGTCATAAAGGCTACTGCCCACCTTCCAAGTGGTAGAATTCCTTACTACAGTGACAGCCAGAACCCTTCAGAGGGGAAGGGCACCCTGTTTGTTAGGTAGTTGGTTTTAAAGGGAAGCCCTCTAAAACAAATAATGAATCGACCCGAGGCGTATCCCCAACAGCTCAGGAAGTGGAAAAAGGGAAATGCCAACTACTGGAAGTCTAGCTTTTGAGCACCTCGTTGTCCACGTAAAGAGCCAGATATGATATCTCCGGAAAGGGCAACAAAGATGAGGAAGAGCTGGCATGCAGGATATGTCAAGGCCAGAACGCGAGCTCCGGAATCTCACCATAACTTGGCCAGCGCCGCTGACCGAGATGGCCCCTGTGCTGCTGACCTTCCGAGTTTTGGTGGGACTTGGGGCTAGGCCTCCAGATTTGGCTCTACCTGGCTCCTTGGCATATCCATGGCGAGCAAACGCTGAAGACATCCCGACCCACACGGAACCTCCCAAAGTGGTGGACTTCCCCAAAAAAACAAAACGCGACCCCCAAAAATCGCGCTTCCCTCCAAAAGACCTCCCCTTCAGAGGGGCGTCTCGGCGACCCGCTCCGCACCGTCACCGCCGCGGTGTAGCTGATGGCGTCCCGCCGCGCGCGGGCGCAGCGCATGCGCCTGGCCGGAAGAGAGACCCGTGCGTAGATCGAGGAAGCCCTAAGAACAGATCATTTTGAGATACGTCAAAATTAAACCACCAGGGGGCAGCAGGTTTTAGCCCTTGTTACTTAACAGGGAAAGAAACACAGCGAACCAGAAAACAGGGGACAGCAGGTTTTCGTCCTTTTGGGTACCTATTTTTGACCCACAGCCATTTCTAGGGGAAGACCACTCGCACACATGCCTTCCGTTTTCCTCGTAATCTCCACTTGAAGGAGCAGGTTCTTAGTGGCCATGGTAAAAAAAGAAGATTGGGGGTTGCCCACCATGCTTGGTGGGTGACAATCATGGTGGCTGACCACTTTGCCACCGTTTTTAGTGGCTCCCCTGCTGACACATACCCATTTTGTGAACCACTCAAATGATTGACACACCAACCACTCAAATTTCGGGTGTCCCCAATTAACGTGCATAGGAAACCATCGTTTGTTGGTATTAACAGGAGAATCACAACAAGCCAGGGTTTCTGAACGGCGGTGCGAAGTGGACTTTGTCCATCCACAGCATTAAAGTGCGAAATGGATACATCAACCACTCAAATGATGCATACACCAACCACTCAAATGATGCATACACCAACCACACTCACATTTTCTGGGGTTCCCCACTAAAAATGCATAGGAGTTTCTGAGAACCCCCCCCCCTTTTCCCTGGGCCCGGGCCAAGTCGCCGCTCCCCGAAGGCTCGCCTCAGCCAGCCCAGCGCCTGCGGCCAGTGCCTCACCGCGCGGAGGGCGCCGTTGAAGCCTCGAGTGGTTTGCCCGGCCGCCTGGACTTCCCACTTGGACGCGCTGGGGGCTGGAAAAAACTGGGTACCCGTATAAACCCAAAGGAACCCAACTGTTATCTTGACACATAAAATCCGGAGGTCCGCCTATTTTCACACATACCCAAGAAATTGAGAGGTTGATGTTTGATGGAACCCCAACGACAGCTGAAAACGCCACACCAGAAGGCACGCTCATGAAAGGATGGGCGCAAGGAGACGTTTACATCTAACAAGGAAACCATCTACAAATGTCCACAAGCTCAAAGCCTGAAATACAATCATCCCGCCTGTGCTTTCTAGATTGTAGATGGGTCCGTCTCAAAATCGGGGGCGCCCCAAAAAACCGGATGCTTTCTTGATGGCTTCCCGTTCAAACCAACCCATTTGGGGAGCGTGTCGTTTCTGAGAGAAACGTTTGGTTGCTGTTGAAGGGAAACCAAAGGGAAACCACTGGTTCGGTATATTGAGACATCCCAGAATATCTTCAAGTATCTTCCCTGGCTTTCTGGAGTGGGGGAAGCTTTGATGGATCTGACTTCAGGTTTATCCAAAGGGCAAAAAATCCGAAGAACCGCCATATGGTCCTCCGGAAAAATTCCGCAGTCGACATTACCCTAAAACAAGCATGGCGCGCACAGTTGCCTTTCTTGGGCGACGGCTTTTAGAAAAGGGGCTTGCGCGTGTCTTTGTTAGCGGACGGGTAGTAGATGATGCGAATGGACATTACATTAATCCCAGTAAGAACGATGAGAGAACTGCGACAACAAGGAATTCCAGTCTTCTTAAAGGCTCAATTGGACAGTACATTAATCCCAAAGATGTGCTTTCATCGTTGATCTGGGCTTTGTCTCAAAACTGGGGAGGCCGTCAAGATGGCTCGCATCCTTTTGGCTTCACCTCCTGAAGGCCATCAGCGGCCTTAGAATAGGAACCCCCTCCACCCCTGGCAAAAAATATCACTTTCAAACCCGCCTTAGCCTTGGCTACAACCTTCATTTAAAACACAAACTCCAAACCAAAGGCGAACTCGAAAAACCCGCTCTCCAAACGACCCAACGCCGGCCCCCTGGCTTAGGACTCCGGCCAGTGCTGCTGGGATTCGGCGCCAGGGCGCCGGCGCGCAGCCTGCGGAGCGGCTCCCGCATCGATGGCTGGGAAATCCTTCGAGCGCGCCACGACATGTGACATGAGTCACCATGGCGGTTGTTGTTTCGTGGTTTCTGCTGGTAGTGCTTTGTGGTCGAAAGATCAGAATCATCATTCCAAGGTTGGTTCGCTACGGCAGTTACAGGGGAATCATCAGCAGCCAGGGTTATCTAAACGGTGGTGCAGGACTTCGTCCATCCACCCTAGTGTACCTCTGTGTGTCTTTGCGTGTGTGTGTGTGTTTTTTCCCGGGGGGCGAGGGGGGGGATGGGGGTGGGGACCCAGGTTTTTTCCCAGCCCAACTGTTGTTTGGATCCCAAAACCAAGTCAGAGAGTCAACAAAAAACAAGGGCCAGACCAGGCCAAGCACAAGATATATGTATATGGCGCCTGGTTTCAATGTTTAAAAACCATGGCTGTCACAGCTTCTAGCCACTGACCTGACGCACCCGATCGCACCTCGTATTTGAGTGCCATGATTAAACCAAAACCAACAGGTTGGGTTCCATATCAATCCGAGGAAACCGGAATCCCTGATAGGGAGAACACAAATGGGTTGCTTTCCTTGTCTCCCCGCAAACCCAACTAGAAAGGGCACAGAGTCTGAACGCAGAGCGCAAAATGATTAAAGCCCTTTGAACATATGGGTGTGTCCTTCTTGGCGATGGGTGGCTTCCTTCCAAGACAAGAATGTGCTTCATTTTTTCGGGGCCCCAAAAATGGCTTCGGGGTTCTCATTTGAGCGTTCCATCAAAACCTACAAAAAGGTGGAATCTTCTACAGGTTGATTCCCCATTCTTTTCAACCATCGTTCTTTTCAAAAACCGATCGTTGAATCATCCCCTGAGTTGTTGATGGTTTCCTGAAAAGATTCGCATCCCTGGGTCCAGAATGGAAGATCGGCACCCCTGGAATTTCGCGCCACTCTTCAAACCAGGGGAAGCCAGAAAGCTGGTTGGCATTTACGTCGGGGGAATCGCCAGAAGCCGGGCACTAGGAATCTCCACCCTCCCCGCCGCGCCAAAACCCGCCGCCGCCAAGACCCGCCGCCTTTCGAGCAGCCCCCCGCATCTTCGCCAGGCCGGCTCCGTCTTCGCAGAGGCGCTGAGGACGCCTTCGGAATGAGTCCGCCGCAGGGGGGGGGGGGGTGGGGGGGTTGTGGAATTTGAATGGGTCCCGGACCCGGTGGACAGCGTTTAGGGAAGAAACATGTCCACCAATCACTGTGGAGCTTTGGTTCCCCAATTGAATTCTTAGCCACGGAAGGGCCTCAACGGTCTGAATGGGGCGGGGTGCTTCCATAGCCTTCATTGAGGGTTGACCAACCCCATCCCGGTTATTTGCATGGTTGTGTGAGCTCGACGTTCTGCAGGTAAGTGCCACTGCGGGGGCGGGGGAACGGAGGAGGTCCTAATGTCTCTCCTGACCAAAAGGACCCACAGCCCTTGGTGTCGGTTCTTCAGGCAAAACCTACTTCAACTGAGTCTGCAAAAACACAGACGATCCATCCCCTCTTGGTGTCCTTCAAGGCAGATTCAAAATTCATGCGCTAGTTGAGCCATGGTCAAAAATGACCTGCTTGCCCACGAGGACGTGGGAAACCCAGCGAGCAAGCTCCCTACTTGTAGACAAGCTCCGAAGCCATGGCCCTCCCAAATCGACACTGGACATGTTGACCGAACCTCGGTTGCAAGCGGCCCCAGCAGTCTTTGTTAGTAGGGGAACCCGGGCAAAAAGGGCACTACTGGGGGACCTAGTTTCTCTTGGGTCACCCATTTCTCATTCCCTGAGTTCGCACCGATCGCAACTTCTTCTTTTCCTTTGGCCCCCGGGCTGTTGATGCAAATCTCCGACAGCACCGGCGCCTGCGGCGTGGGACCCGGGGGCCATCCGATGCCATCCGGCCTCTCCCGCAAATCCCCGGTTGGGTGCGCGGGACCCTGCAAACAGAAGCATTTTTCTTTTTTGGCCAGGAAACCACAGGGAAACCAGCTACAACAGTCCAGCACCTGGGGCCCTGAACTATCTTCAAAGGATGCTTCAAAGGGGAGAGAGGGGGTATACAAGGGGAGGCGGACGCTGAGCCACTGAGTAACTCCCGGACGCGGCCTTCCGCAGCAAATCCGTGGCTTCGCGCCACAAGGAACTCTTCTCGCAGGCGTTGAGCGCCGCCCCCACGTGGAAGACGTTCACCTCCACCTGGGGCCGCTTGAGCTGGTGGGGCAAGCCTTAGGTCAGATCCAGTCGCAGGCCCTGGGCTTCAACCCACTTGGACCCAAGAGAAGCACACCTTCGGGCTTGGCAACATCCTGTTGGCTGTACCATCCCCGTCCTGTTCAGGGTTCCTACTGTTCAGCACTTCGCAAAACCAAGGGGAAGATTGGCGGCGGTGAAGAGAATGGGGAATCAACCCTCAGACTCACATGAGTTCCATCAACTGACACGTGCTTTAAATCCCCACACCTGGGTTGGATGGTTTGGGAGGTAGCACCCCCTACCTTCTCCTCTCCCCGCACATTGGCACCTCAAGTCCCTGGAAGACATGGGGACCAATTGCCTTCCAGGCGCCAACCAATGAAAAGCTTGCGGCACGTTCGCGCCTCGGCCCCCCTGGCTCGGCCAATTCCATTTAGAGCGTGGAGAAGGGTCCAAGACACACTCAAAGGAGGCGTGGAGTTGAAGATGCAGAATACACACGAAGCGCAGGAACGCCAGAAAAAGAAAAAAAGGAAAGAAAAAAAACTCAAGCAATGTTCAATCCAAAGGAACCCAAAATGGGTGTCGTGTGTTTGGAGGCTACTTTTTCCACCGTATCCCGGCTTCCCAGGACAGCTCGCTCCGAGGCCCCATCCGCCGCGTGGCTTAGCGCCTCCCGGGTAAGGAAAGGAAACCAAAAGGAATGGACACGAGTTGGTCTGAAAATAAGGAGACCTGGAAATAGTTGGTTTCGTTTTAGAGAAAAGGGCAATTAATCTTTTCACACACACACACACTATTTGGACCATTCGGAGGAAAGTTGTCCACAGACACACATTCACCCATATGGACCTGGTGGTCTGGGAAACAAATCAAACAGGAAGCCAACAATTTGCAGAGGGAGGGTTGGACAGAAAGGGGTGTCGCAACATAGGATATGGGCATCTCTTTCGGGAGTACCCGTTTTGCCAGGATCTTGCAGGAACAGCCAAAAACAATTCACCAACAACACTTGGAGTCGGTTGTATTGAGACATTCACGGAGTGTAACGAGCCCCATCCAAAAAACAAAGTGGGTTTCCCCGGTTTCCCCTGTTTCCCTTTGGTGAAGCACCCCAAGGGTGCCCATCATGGCCATGGTCCTGGCGGAACCCTTGATGTCTAACTTCAAAGGGTCCATGACCGTCCAAGTATTTTGAAAAGCCCGCGCCACATACTTTCATTTGTGTGGATTGAATTCGTCTGAGCGTTTTGAATTTCGGTCTCCTAGTGGCTTCCCTCCACTGCTTCATACCAAAGCCCAGGGGCCAACCCGATCTCAGGGCCATCAAGCAGCGCCCCGGTCACCCTTTGGTGATCCAAATCTTCCTTCGGAGCTTCAATAACCCTGCGGCGCGGGGGAGTTCGTGTGAATGGGCTACCATGGGCTACTGCCATGGGCAGAAGGCCATGCCTCTTGGCCCCCCGCTGCCCATGCTCACACAACTCCCAACCTATTCTCCTGACATGGCCTAGGTACTTCAATGCGTGAAACCGGTAAGGGCAGGCGGGTAGAATGCTATGAGCTCGTTGGAACCTTTCAGAGAAAAAAAAGCGTGCGTTTCCGGGAATTGAGAGAGTCCCCACATGTAGCTGCCCAAATTGGATCATAATCTTTGCTGACCATACTTTGAGTTCACCAATCCCGTCCAGGACCTGCCTCTTGCCGACCAAAATGGGTCCAAGCAACGCCTTCAAAATTGCCCGCGCCAAAGGGCGGTTTACAAAAAACCCGCCTGAGAACCTCTCAACTTCACAGGGGCCACAGGCCGGGGGTTCCCGATTCATTCAATCAGTATGCAAGACTCTACCCTTACGACAGGCCTCTCGGAGCCCAACCTCGGTTTACTAGAACCCCTGGTTGACTTTGATTGGGGGTGTCCGCGTTTTCCGCGTTGGGGGAACGCAACCTAAAAGAAAACTGGTTCTACTTAGATCCGGGGGCAACATTACCTAGATTTCAAAGGCCACTCGGCTGGGCACCAACTTGACTCGTGGCTCGAAAAGGGATGCCCCAAAATACCCGCTGGTCTCCCTGGACAACCACCAATGGTCTCCCTGGAACACCACCAAAGGGGGGTGCCCTCAAGAGAAAGACAGACCCAAGGGCAGTAAGCCGATTAGTCAGTTGGGTCATCAGCTGACAAAATTCCGAGTTTTCAGGCCCGCCGGCAAGTTGCGTCAAGGCCGTGTCGCGTCTTTTTTTGGATGGTACCCTTTTGGGGCGGGCTTTTGAAGGGAAACAAGAAGGGGAAATTTGCAGGGTCTGAGAAAAACATCAGGGACACCGTTCGCCAAAGTTCCGGGCGTTCACCTCACAACGGCTTGGAGACGCAACTCTGTGGGTTTCCTGAACCATCCTGCGTCCCAAGGAAGAAACCACGCTCTGTTTGGGTTTCCAATCGCACGAATCCTTCCACGAAAATTCGACCAGCTTCTCCTTTGCCTTTTTGCTGAGTATATCAACCAACAGTTGCGAAAGCTGGTTTTTTGTTGCCCAGAGAGTAAGTACTCCTGGTCAGCAGGGATCCGAAAGGATCCCAAACGAACGCCGCTGTAAGAGCGGCACCGGACCCTTTTTGGGCTAGGTGCTGGTTATCTCAATTTGGTAAGGACCAACCAGTTGTTGAAACCCACCCTTGCGGGTAGCACCTGGTTATCTCAATTTGGGTATGTCTTTTCGTTGATGGTACCCTTTTAGGGTCTTGCCAAGGACGAAAAGCTGAGAACAGCTCGCGCTCGCCTCGAGAACTTGGAGCGCCAGATCTCCGCGCCGCTCCTACTGGCGTGAGGGGCAACAACATCCCGTGTCAAGGAAGAGGAAACCCAAACAATCTTCAAACCACAAAAAAGTTAAAGTCTAAAGATGCATGGAACTGAGGAACTGACCATGGAACTGACCATGGAACTGAAAAATGGCTGAATTGTTGTTCTAGGTCCTCCAGATTTGAGAGGTTAGAATAAGTTGGTACCCGATGTTTTTTTCTGGTTTGTCTATTTTAGTAGGGGGAACTGTCCCCCCAAAAAAGAAATGGTAAAAGGGCACTACTGGGGGACCTAGAAGAGGCAACCCAAACAATCTTGAAACGTCTTGAAACCACAAAAACGTACTTTTACTTTTCAACAACTTAAGTGGCTTTTCCAAGGAAGGCTGGACAAACACGCTCTTTCAAAAAACATCCGCGGCCGTCAAATCCGCGGCCGTCAAAATGGATCACTTAAAGAACCTGGGGCCCGCTTCAGGCGAGGGACCCCAAGCTGATGAGGGTGGCCTATTGCAGGCTTGCTTCGCGCAACGGGTGCGACTTCCTCAGCGCCACAAATGGCCCATGGCCCATGGGTTTCTGAAGCCAAGGAGTGGTTCCAACAGACTTGGTGGACGTTAGAAGGGGAGCAAAAATTCATTTTTTTGGCAGTCAAGAGGTTGGAGTTCGACCACTAAACCACAATAAGCAAAAATGAAAAAAGGTTTCCCAACAACAACCATGCAGACCCCTTCGGGAAAACAGCGCTTGCGCAACCCACACACAGCCATTTGTTGAAGCTCGTGCTCAGCTTCCCCAACATCTCAGACGCACCCTCCAACTGCGGGGGCAATTTCAACGGAGACCTCTGGACCCCTTGCAAAAGGCGAAGCAACTCTATAGCAGGTGAAGATGGAAAACTAAGAAACCAAGGAGCAACTTGTTGCTGGTTGAAAGGGAAAACGAAGGAACCCCAGGGCAAAAGGGAAAGGAGATCCCTCTCAACGCAGATCGGGAGATCGGGAGGTGTTTCCGTCAATCTGAATGTGAAAGATGTGCTAAGACCCAATTGGCACAAGGACAACAATTTGGTTCCAGGTAGAGGGAAATTAGAGGAAGCTGGGCTGTTCAAGACGGAGCCGGTGTTCCACAATCCCTATAGGGAAGCCACTACAAACAGGACCAAATCCTTGCGGTAACCCAACATGAAGCATCTTGCGGCTACCGTTGAACAGCCCAAAGCCGGGCACCAACATACCCTCAAGGTCCTCGATCCGATCAAATCTTGAAGCGACCCGCTTTCTTTCTCCAGGCCCACACCCGAAACCTTCGCGACCTCGGGATCTGCAAGAAACAGGTGGCCCATCTGCAAAGTGGACCCTAGGCTGGATACTTTGAGCAAACCTCATATGCCCGTCTTTTTCAAGCATCGTTCTTGAGTGGGGTCGTTCAAGAGGAGAAGCCGAACAAAAACAAGCTTGGACCCATCTGGGCTTCTCGTATTTTTGGGGGACCCCGAAAATATGTTCCTTTCTTCCTTTGGGTTTTCCAGTAAAACCACCAAACACGCAAACGCCAACTCCAAAAAGATGGGCCCATCCCTTTTGTTAGAAAAAACCCATGAGGTCTGCGAACGCCCACTGACCCATGGGGGGGGCCACGACGACAGGCCTTGGCCAGCGACTGCAGCACGCGGGTGGCCTGGAGCGAGTTGGTTGCCAGAGTTGTTTGGTAATGTTGACCCAGGGTTAGTAAACCCGTCCCATTCTTCGGGGGATGTTCCCGGTGTTCCTTTCAAGAGTGGTCTGAATCCCCACTAAAAGGGGACACCCCCCGATCAAAATCAACCAGATAAGTGCGTAATCCGGGGTTAACATTATCCCGTAAAACCTTCTGGTTGTTCAACCAACCAACCAACCAACCAACCAACCAACCAACCAAACCAAACCAAACCAAACCAAACCAAACCAAACCAAACCAAACCAAACCAAACCAACCAACCCAACCCACCCACCCACCCACCCACCCACCAACCACCCACCCACCCAGCCAGCCAACCAACCAACCAACCAACCCACAAACCAACCCACTAACCAGCCAGCCAGCCAGCCAACCAACACAGAATTGTTGGGGAGCGATCCCTCAAGTTGGCTGATAACAAGTATTGACGAACCGGACCCAGCCAGACCCAACAAAGCACCCCGGTGAGAACTAACCACCTTCAGCCCAATGGTCCGCTCCCTTCTGAGCGGTGGTCATTTTCGCCCTTCGTGGTGGGAGTAGCGAGCACCTCACAACGGTCTGCTCTAAATTCACCATCGACGGGATAGTTTGACTGAATCTTGTACAATCCCAAGACAAAATACAGGAACTTGCTTCTCAGGGCACAGGAAAATCAACTTGTCCTGGCTGTTGTAGGACTCATCTACAGTCATATTGTAAGGTACTCAGCTGATCGAAATATGCGGTTCCATTGAAAAAAAGCATGGGACATTCCGTCTAAGAACCATCCGAAAAGGGGGCCCTGATCTTAGCAAGCACCCATGTAGAGGTGTCGCAGAATAGGCCCCCTCCAAATCTGCTCAAAGAAGACCACCCCTTCTCAGAAACCTCCCAAGACACACTTGAGCGGAATGGCCAAATGGTCGATTTTATGTAAGTCCAGAAACTGGGGATGTGGCCATGGGTCAAAATCCCGTACCCCCAGTGAACATCCCTATCCCCATTAAAATAGACTAAAATGGGTGGTGCACCTACCCCAAAAAGGTACCATTAGCTTTGACCCACAGCCATGTGAGTAGCCCTTGAGTAGCCCCTGAGTAGCCCCTGAGTAGCCCCTGAGTGGCCCCTGATTGCCTCCGCCGGCGCGAGGCCCGCCAAGTGCTGCCGCATGCTCGTCGCGCATGGCGGGACGCTTGTGGGACCTGACACAAGGGGCGCGTCATTTTTTGAGGGTACCCGTCTTGGGTTTGCTTTGAAGGGAAACCAAAAGGAATCGCCACCATCTTGGGGGTCCCCTATTTTAGGACACACCCACAGAAGCCCGGCACCTTGGCTAACCCTAGCCTGGTAGAACCACCTAGAATGGCCAAGGTTTGCTCGTTGTTTAGTTTTTTGTTGTTTTTTCTGTATTTTGTTGTTGTTGCTATATATTTATTGTGTATATGTGTTTTTGTTTTAATATTTGATTCTTCTTCTTCTTTTTTGGGGGGGTGGTCATGTGAATTTGCAGGTCAAGTTGGCACCCTTCTTGTTCACCGAGCAAGGAGAGTCCCTAGTGGCTTTTCGTTCTTCGGGTCGCGGAATGCACAACCGTCAAAGGCGGAGAGGCGTGTCACTGAACCTCATACGAGCCGGATGTTGGCTACACTGACATGGTCTACAAAGGTTTATATGGCCATGAATTGTAATAACGAACCACCTCCAAAGTAGTTGGAGGCCACAAATACATCCCGCAAATGGTGTCCACCACAGGTGCCTTGTTAACATTCACACCTATACACGTAGGCTTCACCACCCCCGAAAAAAACCAAAAAAACATGAGCAGTATCTCGCAAGTTGGCCCAGGGTGCCGGGCCTCGTGTGGGGTGCACTCGCTGGTGCCCTTGCTAGGGAGGTACCCAAAACCCGTCGTCGTTTGGTCACATGTTGACAAAGCCGGCAAAGAGGCGGGCCACTCGGTTCAAGTCAAAACGGGGGATCATACTCCGCAATCTAAGGACACCACCGGGAGGGGAAGAAAACGACGATCTCGAATCAGGACTAAGGATGGATTTGGAAGAGCCCAGCCTTGTTGGAACATTTGTGCATGCCTTGTCTTGCGGGCTCTCAGCAGGAAATGAGGGAACGAATTCACGAACCCTGCCTTCTGGGTTACACCTCCCTGGACCTGCGTACCACTTTTAGGTTGGCGTCTGAGGGGAAAACCAATAGGCACCCACCGATTCGCCGCCCGCCTTCGGCTGGGTGCGGAGAAAAGTCGCCCGCGCCAAGACCCCAAACCCCACCCCCCGCTTCGGAGATCAGATCCGGAAGGCGTGCGGTGTGCGGAAGGTCGGGGTCCGAATCTGCCCAGTTGGGCCAACTGGGTACACAGAAAAAGAGCCAATCTTCGGATTCCGGATGAAATAAAGTCTACCCCGAAAATACACAGGGAAAGCGCTGGTTGTTGGTGTTTACAGGTGAATCATCATTCCAGGATTTCTCAGGTTGTGCAGGACTTGTGTGTGTTGTGATTCTATACACTTCCAAACAACTGCGCTGCGAAATCTGATTTTGCCTGCAGGCTACAGCCTATGAAAGCCTTTGCTTGGATCATTTGCAAATATTCTAACCCGGATCCCTGGTCAGGATGGCTCGTAAGGCTTCACCATAGGGAATCCCAGGCTGCATCCCTCAAACTTGGCCATCTGATGGTTCCGTTTCCTAATCCCCAAAACAAAATAGTGAAGGAGGCCCCAGCCCAGAGGCAAGGGATGGGCAATGGCTGTGGGTCAAAACCCAGGAATCCTCTGAACATAAAAATAGGTGGTACATGGGTGTTCATCCGCCTCAAATTGGAGGCATAGGTTATGACCCATGGCCATATCTTCTTTCAAATGTACTCCTTTTTTTAGATTGATTTATTTCGGGAAACCGAAGGGACATCGTTGCCATATGGAACCAAATCCCTCACACAGCATACAAGCCCATTTCGAATTCAACACACGAAACACCTAAACCGGAACAAACCAAAGGGCGGTCACCCAACCCAACCCAATTGGCTGTGGCTCCATGTATGGAAACACAACCCCGGCTGTTTAATTTTGAGTGCCCATTTGCAAATTTCTCAAAGTAGTCGTCCCCTAGAATCCCTGTAAACACCAACCAAAGGGCCATGCTGAGCCTTGCCTCTCAGGGTGTTGGGAATGAACCTAGTGATTCCTTTTAAGGAAACCACGGGGATGGGGTCATTCCAACTCATTCCCCGCCGGTCGAACCCCTTGTAAATTCATAGGGTCTCTTTGCAGTTGCAGTTGGTTCCCTCTTCTGACCCCTTCCTTGCATATCACCGCTTGCAAGGAAGCTCACTCAAAATGGCAAAATCACGTTCAATTCGCCAAAGGAAGATCAGAGGGAAGTCCAAACCACGAAAAACAAAGACAAAAACGTCCGCCCCAATTTCAGTGAGCTTCCACTGCCCAAACATAGCAAGTAAAATTTGAGTGGCTCGGAAGGGACCCCCTTTTGGCTTTTTGGTTGGTGCATACAGGGAAACCAAAAGAACCTCCAAAGCCGTGGGCTCCATAATGCCATATACCAACCATGTTTGGGGACCAAACATAGCTCTTTCGCGGTTTCCCATTGGGGTCACTCGGCTCCATATACCACCATAGGTCTTTCGGGAAACCCATGAGTCACTCCAATTGTGATTCCCTGATCGCACCAGCCCATTAGTGTAACATCAATAAAGCAATAAGTATTACCTCCTTTAACACCATTGTAATTTGCGAACTCCTTGTCAACAAAAGCTGGTGCAAATACTTGAATTTCAGAAATAAATAGTTACATACCCGCGCAGGATCCAAAATCCAGCCGCCGCCCCCGCGGACCGCGGCCGCGCGGTTTTTCTCCAGGCGCCGCAGGCCGCTGTCCGCCAGCTGCGCCAGGCGCCGAGGCGCCCACCGCGCCGGCACCGCGGCGCACACCGCCCCGAGCACTCGGAGAGCGAGCGAGCGGAGCGGAGCGGAGCGAGCGGAGCGAGTGACCCCCCCCCGGAGCTTCGCTGGGGGATGGGGGGGTCGGGGGATGGGGGTGCAGGAAGATAGCTGGATAGCTGGATAGCTGGGGATTGGGGGGAGTGGGGGAGTGGGGGAGGGGGGGGGGTCTTTGGCGACTTTGTTCTTCACCAAGCATTTTGGAACACCAAGCAGTTTAGGGAACCAACCGTCCCCTCTCTTCATGAAGGGTCCCTAAAATTGATGGGTCCCTTCTCCCAGAATACCCCACGAGGTCCATCAGTTTGAGAGACTCCATTGTTTTCTGTTGGTGGCTGGTTGCTTGCTTTTTTCAAACTGCGCTTGGTTCTTACAAAAACCAATCTCGCAAACCGATTTCCGGGGATCGGGGGTTCGAAGAACGGCCTCGGTTTATTAGCCGGAAAATAAGACCAAACTGAAACCAGTTGAACCCGTCCATTTTGAACCAGCCGCAGCCAACGTAGCACATTGCGACATGTATGTTCCACCAAACCGAGTGTCATGCTGTTCATGTTTCTAGTCACCGACCTATCATGATGCAACAAGAGCACGAAAAACATGGTGCATGATTTTCAGTTGGGCCCCTCCAAAGGGCACATCAGACATACAAAAAGAGTTTGTAGTCCACCCAACCATTTAGAGGGCTCCAACCAATAAACAATTCCTATGAGCAGAGCAGCCACTCCCTAGGACTCTGCCCCTGAATCAGGGGAAATTTCTTTGGCCGCAAAAGCAAAAGCAGCTCGCCCTCATCTTTAACTACTTGGCGCTCAGCAGGGAATGAGAAATGGAATGGTCCCGAGAGAAACCATCCCTTGTGGTTTCCTTTAAGGGGACTCCTGGGTTCATACACACATTCGCTACTGAGCACCAGCAAGACTACTATGGTGGACAAAAAATACGCTTCTCGCACCACGGTTCTAGGAAACCCTGGTTTCTGATTCGATTCCCCTACGCAAATAACGATAAACGTTGTGGTTTCAACCCTGGTTTCATTTCGTGGTGCGAAATGGATTTCGCAACCATCCACAGTATGCAGCAAGCTGCGACGAATTGATTTTGGAATGCCAAATTGACCCCCCCCCCACCCCGCCTTTTTGTGGATAGCTTCCGGAACATAGGATATCTATGCTGATTCCCTATTTCCAGGCGTCAATCAACTACAAACCACTGGCAAATTCTGTTCCCTAGCTTTAGGAACTATCCGTATGTACCTTTTTCTGGATAGGGAAGCCTTGTTTCTTTGCGACCCAGTCACGGACCGTTCAAAGCACGCCGATGTGGCCGTGGCTCATAAACACAAAGTACGTATCGTGTAAGTCGGGGCCTTCCTTGGTCCTTAATTTTGAGCTAGAACACTGAGATACATCACCTACTCACCCACCAACTGGTGAGAAGTGGTCATGCACAAATGAATCCTTGGTCAAGATCCACTGTTTGGTTCCAAGGATTGGTCGGGTGGTTCATTCTCATGATACTTTCCGGCAAGTTTCCCAAGCCCATAATTTCTGGCGTACCTGTGGCTCCGTCCCACTCGTACGTCGCCGCTGCCTCCCTCAGAAGTCTCTCTCATTCCAAGCCGCCCACGGCCTCCGCATCCTCCTCGCCTAAGACGAAGAGCGCGAAGTCCCACACGGCCCCAGCGCAGCAAGAGGTGACGACACCTCGGGCCCCACCCACGAAATGCACAAATTCATCAAAGAGTCCCATGAACTTGGGACCATTTGGATGGAAAGCCACCAAAAAGATATGGCTCTCACTACATGGGAGCCAGGAATTTGGATCAACCCAAAAAAGTGTGTCCATTGGTGAATTGCAGCAAATGTGCTCGGCGGAGTTCTAGCTACACACGTCAACCGAGCCACGCACATGTGGGCATTCCAAGCATTAGAGGTTGGCAAAGATGTGTCTAAGAGATGGAGCCTCCAAATGATTAGTCTCTCAACTTTAAGCATCCCCAAGAAGACTCTTCACATGGCCCAATTTGTTTGTTCCCCTTCCCAGCCTGAACAGAAGGGATCCTCAAGTCCTGAAATACCAGTAGCGGAACTCTTCAAACCCCCCAAGGAACCCCCAGAACAAGAGGCCCGCACCCTTCCGTCACCTCCCAGCCCACCTCCCAGCCCTCCCCTCACCCAACTTCTCGGCGGCCTGCGGTCGCCGCGCGGCCGGACGTCGCCGCGGCGCGCGCGAAGGCGAGCGCGGAGCGCCAGGGCGGCCGCGCCGCCAGCGCGGCCTGGCGGCTGGGGCGACGCTAATCGGCCTGGGTTCCACTTGTTGACATCATTAAACCCAGGCGTTTCCCTTTATGGTAAATGGAAAACCCCTGGGTTTAAGTCTACAACAGGGAAGCCGGAACCCTGGTTCCACTACCAAACGGTTTGACGATGCGGCGGTTTTGTTGGATCCACCCCTGTAGAAGATTGAAAGAGTACGAGAAGATTACTAAAAGAAAGGACCAACGGGGGGAAGAACAGGCGAAATCCGCAAAAGGCGCATCCAAACCGCTGTCTAGAGGAAACACGCGCTCAGGGAAAATGGGAAACAGTGGACCCAAGATTTAGACTCTGCATGGACAATTAATCCACTTCGCGCCAGTTGGTGTGTTCATAGCGGGGGTATTTCTCCCAACTGGTGCAGGAGTGTGTGGCATTGAGGGGCGTGTTGCGTGGTGTTTGGCACTGGGGCAGGCGGTTTGGCGGACATTCAGAATCTTGCTTCTGGGCCAACTTGGCTCGCAGGGAATGAGTTGGACTGACCCCGAGAAAAACCCACTGGTGGTTTTCTTTGGGACTGGGTTCCTTCCGAAAAGCGTTTCCGAGAACCAGCACCCCTCAATCCGTGCAATCCCATGCCCCGGAACTCCATTGCTTGACCAATGAAAAACCGGGAGGCGAACCGTGGGACCTGAAACTTGCTCAAAAACGACATCCTTATTGTGACATATACTCATCGGGGTTGACCAAAAGGTCCGATGAACATGGGAGGACCAAGAGGGAAACCCACCAAACAGACGATAGCTCAACCGCAAAATTGCGAAAAGCTGCCCTTTGCCATTCGTGAAAACTAGGCGGCCCTAAATGGAATATTGATCAAACCGCACATTTGGGCAACCCAATCCCAACTTTTCCAACCTTTCACCGTGCTCACGTCCCGACGCCTCCAGGCTGAGGCGGTCCGCCTGAACCTGGCAAGATGTGAAGCGTGCCCGGTGGAGGAAGTCGCGACTCCAACTCGTCTAGGAACCAGCACAGGGCACAAAAGACCTTCGAGACGACAAGAAAGGAAAATCATCAACACCTTGCAAGCACACAAACACATGCACAAAGCGAGGCGAGAGAGAGAAAGAGACACGTACACACACTAGAGACATACGCGCACACACACACACAAGAGAACAGTGAGTCACAATCAAAGCCTGGTGTTAAAGAAGGGGGGGTTAACCAACACCTATCGTAGAGAATCAAATGGCTCGTTGATATCCGCCTGTTTTTCGAACGACCACAAACCTTGAAACAACAGCCTCACAAATCAACCTGGCAACCCTGGCGGAAGCTGACAAAACCTTGCAGGACCTCACCACACATGTGTATATATATATATATATGTATATGTATACATATATATATATATATACACATCCATGTATGCACATATGTGTATATATATATATATATATGTGGCCTGCCTGTCTATATATATATATATATACATACATATATATATATATATATATATATTGCCTCTATATATGTTTAAACATAATATATGGCCTCTATACATATATATATATATATATACATATATAAACACGCGCCCACGGGCCCAACCAATCGGAACCAGACTTTCTCGAGAGGCCGCAGCCTGGCTGCGCGCCATGCATTTCAGCAGCGCGCCGGCCGCTCTCCAGGCACCCATTGCGGAGGTCCCCAAGCCGTCGGCGGAGCAAGCGGCCAGCGCCGTGTTGCACAGCAACCCGCTCCTATCGCTTCGATTCCGAATGATTCACAGGGTGAAGGTCTTTTTTGTTTGGCAGGGGCTCGACTCGTTTGGCCAAGCCATATTTCCTGTGTCTGAAAAACCCTAGGCCTCCAAAAGGCCGAGTTCCATGCTAGGTTCCGCGTTAGTTGGTTCCAATTGCTTGTTCCTTTGGTCTTTACATGGGGGGGTCAAAAATAGGAGAAACCCAAAATGGCTTGCCCTGGTAAATGCAAACATGGACTAAACCATGCGGTCCCTTGGTGCTTTAATTTTGACCCATACCCTGATTGGAGCCGTGGATTTCGGGTAAGCCCAAACTTCCCGTCGAAAAGCTTATTCTGGTACGTAGGCTGCAATGCATTTAGAGGGAGTTGTTGCAACATACTGCAGGGGCCTATTTTTCACAAGGCGGGTTGTGGGGGATTTGAAACCCAAGCTATATAAGTTCATAAGAGAAGATGTTGCTTCTTTTTCAGCTTTGTACATGACCCTCCCCCAAAGCGCTCCTCCTCGGCCCCAGTGCGCCGAATGCCCGCCGCCAGAGCTGCGCAAAGCCCAGGGCCGCAAGCAGCGCGCCGCGGGCCGCGGACGAGGCGCGAGGCAGCCGCGCCTGAGTCCGAAAACAGGCGACGCCTTCCTCGCAGAAAAACATGGAGTTAGAAACCCCCAGGAAGGGACCCCCGGTCAAACAGCATCCTCTTAAGGCGCAAGGAACCCGAGTCCGGGAATCTTGCGTCAGGTGCTATGTCAGTGGGGAGGATATAGCTAAAGTTGTTGTTGCTGATGATTTTGCTGTTGCTGTTCATGCTCACTCCGCAGTGCATTTGCTTGTTTTGAGAGCTCAAATCGGCAGTATTGCCGATGTTTTATCCTTGGTGTCCAGTACTTAACTTACGATTGCCAATACGCATAAATGAATTCTTAAGCTCCGAGATAAATATGGGGTCGACATTACCCTCACAAAACAGGGACTTACCCAGCTTGACCCTAGGTGGCAGTCCGTTTGCACAGCAAAAGCACGATGCAGATGGAAGTATCCCTTTCGCCAAATGGAAGAGTTCCCCTCCAAAAGAAAGCTGATTCCCCCCATTTCACCCAGGAAACGCACCAGGACCCCTATTTAATACACTGGTTGGTCAACCTTATCCAACAGAAATACCATATGTAGTGAATTGATTTCCCTTCAAAACCAACAAGGGACAAGAACACCTCATTCATGTCAGCCAATGATCCCCACATCTCAACCAGGGGAAGTCACCGAAAGAAGAGAAAACACGCCTTTCTTTCAAGATCTGGGGTTGATAAATGTACAAATCCGGGGTCCACCACAAATCCCTTTCATCTCTCAAGTCTCCGCTGTGGCTCAAAGAAGTGGCACCAAAATTTGGCAGGGCAAATGGAAAAGCCTAAAACCTGCGGTTTGCCCTAGTTCTGGACCCAAGACTTCAGAGTCAGGTACAAAAGGACCCTTCAAGCTGGTTGATGGTTTTTTGCACATCCACCTTGAAGCATTTTTTCACTTTGGAGCCGTAAATCCGCTGGCTCGACCCAAATCCGCGCGCGCGCGCTCGGCGCGCGCCTGGAGCCCTGCCATGGCCAGCAGCGCCCGCTTCCAGGCGGCGCGGCAGGAGGCCAGCAGCGAGCCAAAGCCCACCACGTCCTGAGGAGACGCGAGAGGCCTGGGGCGGTTCGGGTTGTGGTGGTTGGGGGGTTGCGGGGGGTTGGGGGGGGTGGGAGTGGTTTCGGGGGGGGGGGGTGGTGGGGGGGGGGGGGCCCCCTATCCTCTACAAGGGGGGGGTGGGTGAGTTGGGGAGGAGTTTAACCCGATCTATCCTCTAGAAACGATTCCCAATACCATCCTTCTTCCCAAAAACTGGCGAAAGGATCCTTGGAAAGAATCCCCAGAAGCGGCTCCCAGGCACCTTCTGTCAGCTTCCGTTGGAGCCGAATCATGGTGGTTTGGTGGTTGAGCGGGGTTTTCCCCCATCTACCCTCAAGGGGTGCAAATCCAAACCAACACAAACCAACTAAGTTGGTAACCTGATCGGCATGTTGGCAAAATTCCAAAAGCTTGAAAACATGCAGGTTAAAGGAGTCACCGAACAGTGGAACCCACAGAAGAAACCCTCTTGTGACCCCTAAAGAGCGGGTTCCAGCTTGCACCAAACGCAAAACCGCGTGGAGCTCAGGTGTGTTTTTCAAGGCTCCCCTTTTTAGGCTAAATTGAAGGGAGACCAAAACGGAAAAACGGTGGGGTCCAGTCCAAATCCCCCTCAACCGCTGAAGTGGACCCAAGCCCATTGGGTATGTCTTGTTTGAAGGTACCCAAACCAAAGGAAAACCACCCACAGTCTTATTTATTTGTGGGTGTCTGTGTGTTTGTTTGATATGTTTTGTGTTTTTGGGGGCAAACCAAAGGAAAACCACCCACTGCTGTATTTACACGTGTTTTTTCTTCTTCTTCTTTCTTTTTTTGGGGGGGGAGGGGGGGGCCGATCCCTGTTTTGAGGACACACACTGGATTTCAGCTTCCAAGGCTCGGGACCGACACGTTCCTCTTTCGCGGAGCCCAGCAAATTCTCTGCGCGGCGCCAGCGGTTGAGGCAGGCCTAAGCCCCAGTTGCAGCCCCGCTCCAAAAAGTTGCTCAAATGCTCATGTGGGTGTGGCTCAAAACTTAAAACAACTGAGGGTACGCATAGTCTTTGGTTCCATTTGTCAAGGTGCTATTTTGGTCTCCATGTTTGTGACCCACAGCCAAGTCCCAAACTGTTCAGGCATCGTCCATTTCAGCCAACCTGAACCAAGTAGCCTCAAAACCAGCACACGCCGTTGTTGGCTGTTGTTTTGCGCGGCCCCGTTGCCTGGAAAATCACTCAGAGCTCAAACGGACCACAGACTACTTGACCAACCGAACCTGGACATGAGCCCCAAAGTCTCACTTGTTTTCCCAAAAGGACATGCGGCAAACATTGAATGGTCTGACCCCGGTGCCGGACCCCCCCAGTTTAACATGGACAAGCCCGTTAGCAGAGGAGACTCCTGTTAGAGGGCCTTTTTTGGGCGCCATGTGAATTTGCAGATCAAGTCGCCGTCTCAAACAGGGATACCCTCAAAAAGAAGACGCACCCGTATGGACCCAATGCGTATGACGGGTTTGCCTCCGTATTCTCAGGGCTTCGCAACCGTCCCAAACCAAACAAAGCGCGCGAACCGCGCGGCGCTCATCGCCGCATTGAAGCTCACTGCATTGGGCTGCGCCGTGCACAGGGCCATGCCACCTGAAGAGCTGGGGAAGTCCAACCAGTGGGTTGGGGGAATTTGTTTTCTTCCTTCAACCAGTTGGACAAATGGGGGGGTGCTCCCAGATGTTCATCAACCCCATTTTATGAATGGGGGGGTGCTTTTCCCTGGGTGAAATGTGGTTGGAATCAGACCACTTTTTGAGGGGGCCAAAATTCACCCCCTTTTAATCAACGGGGGTTGATTAATATAGGGCTTTTAGGGTACCCTTTCAAAGGCACACCCAAAGACAAACCAAAAGAGGCATTTGCGCAGTGGTAATCAGGCAACCTAACAACCCGGCACGAAGCGGCGTTGGCTCGATCACGTGCTGTCACAAGTGTCAAAGAGACAAATTGGCATCAGACAAACATCACCCCCCCCCCAAAAAAAATATAAAAAATGCCCGAACAGGTGATGAATGAACCAGCTAAAACGGGAAGGACCCCTGAAGAAGGGGCCTGATGGTTCTTAGCGCGAATGAAGCCGAGAATGAGTCGTGTTACAAGGTATTTGGCTCCTGCCGGTTCATTCGCTGCCATGCAAGATCCATGCTTGACGTGGTCCAGCACTTCCGCGGTCCACTGCGAGAAGTTGTGTCGCAGGCAGCTCTTACTGCGAAACAAAGAAACACACGAACACACGAACACACGAACACACTAACACGCACACACACACACACACACACACACACACACACACACACACACACACACACACACACACACACACACACACACACACACACACACACACACACACACACACACACACACACGCGCACGCGCACACGCACACGCACACGCACACGCACACGCACACGCACACGCACACGCACACGCACACGCACACGCACACGCACACGCACACGCACACGCACACGCACACGCACACAACACAACACAACACAACACAACACAACAAAACACAACACAACACAACACAACACAACACAACACAACACAACACAACACAACAACACGCATTACACAACACACAACACACAACGCACAACACACAACACGCATTACACAACACACAACACACAACGCACAACACACAACACGCATTACACAACACACAACATATACATATACACATATATATATATATCCAACAACAGTACCGCAAAACGTGTGCTACAAAGCAAATTAAAAGACACTGCAAAGAAACAAACGCAAAACTTCCGCGATATCAAACACTACTTTCACAACTTCGTCGCGAATCTTTTGCGGAGATATCTCAACCAAAACCGATGGTCGCCGAATACTAAAGTCCTTGCAAGGACCTTTGGAACGACTCCCATGTCAACAAGACCAAGCCACAAAAAGCTACGGGAAACGAAACGGGCAAGCCAGCGATGTTTCGGAAACCATGGGAGAGCAAAACCAAACGTAGCAACATCAGAGGTCGCTCTTCAATAGTTGCAACTTACTGCCACGTTCAAAGGTCCCACTAAAAGAAATGGAGGGATCCTGAACTCTGAACCCTTCTTTTGGCCGAGCGCGATTGCGCGCCTAGCGATGCAAGGGCCTGCAGCCACTTCTCCGCCAAAGCCGCCGCGGCCAAAACGGAGGAGGAAGTGAAGAGATTGCCTCGAAAGGTCCAGACCCAAACCTACAGGCGTGTCTTAAACTAGGCCCAACAAACAGGTGGTTTCACCAAACTTGCTCCCAAAAAACAGGTGGTTTCACCAAAAAACAGGTGGCTTCACCAAACTTGTGGGTTAACATAGGCACCAATCACATTGCTCCCTTGAACATCACCAAGACGAAGCTTCTGAAAGCGCGCTTTTCTGACTTTCCGATTAGGGATTGTGTGACCAGCGGTCGGAACATGCAAGTCTATATCAAAATGGCAACCTGTTACGGATGGCTCTAAAGAGAAGCCTTGCAAGACAGCCAAACCGCGTGAAGGGCTCTTTAAGGGTGGGATCGCTTGGTTTACCCATAGGTGAGCTTGCTGAAATAAGGCAGAAACATACGGAAACCCAAAATGAAAAAAACTGGATGTAAGAAGTTGTGCTTGTACAAGCTAAGTCAATTTCAAGTTCCCGTTCGCAGCCAGGTTGTCTTCAAGGTAAACCCCTTTTGGGCTTCCCGGTTTCGAGAAGATGAAGGTACCCCCACCTTTCTTGGGAAAACCCCCACCTTACCCGGCCGCGACATCCATTCACTCCGGAACAACGAGCACTCTTTCGCGCGCCTGGGAAGCGCAGGGCCTCGCGCCAGCGGCCCTCTCTTTGGCCTCGGAAAACGCCGCCGAAGAGCGCTGCAAAGTGGGAGCCTATGATGCTTGCTGCTACTGCTGCTGATGGGGGTAGTGATGATAACAATGGCGATGGGGATGGGGATGAAGATAAGGATGATGGCGTTGATGATGATGATGGTGGTGGTGGTGGTGGTAATGATGGTGGTGATGGGCATAGTGATGATCATTATGAGTATCATTCTGATCATGATCCTGATCAGCTTCCATGGGCCCTGGGCCCCCTCCCAACTTCCCCAACACCCCCCAGATTACAACTTTGCGCGGCCAGCAAAAGCCATGGGCGCCTCAAAAGGCGCCTCAGAACGCGACAAGGGCATTGCCAGCGCTCCCTTGGTTAGGAACATCAGGCCAAAATCAACCCGTAAAATGTTTAAAACCTTGAAAACGTCGAAAGAACAAGTTGGTGCCCTTTGATCGGTTGGTTTACACCCCCCACCCCCCAAAAACATTCAGCCGAGGGCACAGGCCGCTGCGCCAGAATTCCCGGAAATCTCATCCGCCAGGCGGCTGGCTCGGCCAAGCTGCCTGTGTCGACACGGAAAACAAACAACTTTTGTGTTTCAAGGGGGCTTCTGCCCCAGACAGCGCAGCTATATACCCCAGAGGAAACCACCCCTGGATGAGAAGAGGGGAGGGTGTACCCCCCGTGGCAATATAGTAGTTGCCCCGGCCTTTTCGCTTGCAGGAAATTTTCTTGTTGTTGTTTTTGTTTGTGCTTTTTGTCGGGGTAAGAAACCCTCTTAGATAGTTTGTGAGCAGCCATTGTACCTTCAGTTTGCACTTGGTAACCCAAGAAATCTGGCCAAATTACTCGATTCAGAAACGGAATGCCTTACTTTCAGCATCATGATCATAGGGACCATTAAAGTGGTTGCATTTATTTGGGAGGGCTTCTCAAAATTACCTGTGTTGATGACCCAGTTTTGATAATATAAGAAACAAGTCGATAACACATATTCTCGTATGAACATTGACTTGCACAAGCAGTGCAAATGCCGCAGGCCAAAACAAACACCAACCTAACCGTTTGAACTCCAATTGCCAGGGACACCAAACAAACGTGATTCACGTCGGCCCTTCTTGTGACTCCAAAATTCAGCCACCCCTGGCAGTTAATTTAACCCATCAACGGGTTCATACCGGGGGATAGGGATGGAGCACTGCAAGGCTGCAAGGCCTTTGGCTTGCTTGGTGTCCTGGTCTTCACAGAAGCCAAAAGGGGTACCCGGAGTGTCCACGCCAAGCGAAACCACCGACTGAGCCAACCCTTGAAAGTTTGGGCTATCGATCTCACTTTGGGCGACTTCCCCATTGCCAGATTGTTCTCTTCTTGTCTTTCAATAAGAATGCCTTAGAGTCGAAAAGGAATCGCCCCCGCAGGAGTCAGGAATCGCCCGCTTCTGCCAAAGTCAGAACTGCTTCCGCTTCATTGCCAACGCTCCAAACCCAACAAGCGACGCTTTAGCCTCGTGTCCGAAACGGAACTCAGAGAGCAAGCGGCCAGGTCGGTTGAAGGGTCATAACTTCTGCCTGGCTCCCCGCAATGGCCCTGCTGCGTAAACAGGCTGTTGCTTTGGTCCATCTGGGGGGGGGGGGGTAGAAAATTCACCTGGGCGTTCGTTGCAAACGGGTCATGTTGCCCAAATACAGACAAAAATGACCCACGCGAATCAATAGTTGCTCCAGGTCCGATCAGTTCAATCAGTTCATGATACTACTACTACTACTACTACTACTACTACTACTACTACTACTACTACTACTACTACTACTACTACTACTACTACTACTACTACTACTACTACTACTACTACTACTCCTACCTACTTTTGGCAGCAATGAGGAGCTCACTGTTTGAGTGGATGGGCAAACAAACGTATACACCGTTGATGTACCACAAAAGCGATCTTCCCACAAAGCTTAACGTGTAGGAACTCGGGCAGTAAGGGAGCACGCGCTTTCTCCATTGGCTTAAACCAACACACCCTCCCAGGTCGATTCGCTTGCGATTTTTTGCTCGCAGGCGCAGCAGCTGCAGCGCTTCGGCCCAGGGCAACGCGTGCACCGCGCTGTTCAGCGCCACCACGTCCTTGGAACGAGAGCAAGAAGTAGGGAATGACCCAGGCGTGAGGGAATGAACCCAGGAATTGGTCCCCGTAAAGAAAAACCACCAGTTGGATGGTGTGTATATAGTATAATAGTGGTCATTCCCTGATTCCCTACCGAGCACCAGCAAGACCCAGCGCGGACGTCGCCAATCCGATTGAAACATCACGACAAAGGGGGCCTTTCGAATAGGACTCATTATTGCGATGGAACAGCCAGTGTTAGCATTGCTTGATTCAAGGACTAGAAGGAAGGCACAAACGCTCAGGAGGAAGGAACAAACACTTTCTGGCTCGAAGCAAAAGGTTCAAAGCTTGACTTGGGTCTGTCTCAGAACCCCTCATCTGGGCGAGGTTTGCTTTGGCTTCCCTTTCACCGCACAAAAAAAGACACACCCACGCGACCCAAACACTACGCAGCTGCAACACAAGAAGCTATCAAGCAAGCCTTACTTTTCGTGATTTGGAAATCACCAGTTCTTATTTCTCATTTCTGTTGCGGCCTGCTCAGTAAAGCGTAGCCTACCTCATGCGTTGAGGGGGGGGGGGGTCACCCCCAAAAATGCGGCTCAAGGTTCTGGCAGAAAGTTCCCGGGAAACCCGAACTCCGCCCCGCGCCGAGGCGCCGGCTCCGTGTCTCGGAGCAGCGCTTGCGCGCAGGCCCACGCGCGCTGGCGCGCGCAGGCGGAGAGGAGGACGGTGTCAAAGACCACCTCGCCCGCTTCGCGGGCGATTTGTGTGACGCCGGAAAGCCGAAAAGGGCATGGTAGGTGTAACAGGTAGGGAGGATGCCCCCAATTGGTGGGTTCAAGTCCTTCTGCATTTGAGTGCCCTGTAAACCAATCTTGGAAATGAATGCGGAATGGTAGAGCTGAGGGGCTTCGGGAAATCCCCGAAGAGAATGGTCTCAAGATGCGTATGTGTTTTATTGAGGGTACCTTCTTCAACTGTTCAAAGGGAAACCAGGCTTCAAGCCACATTTTCTGCGGGGCATACCCACATAGCAATTCTGTGTCTCAAAACGGGAGCAACTCGGTACCCGGTAAGAACAGCCCCTCCCCCCCAACTCAGCACCTTTCTTGCTCGTTCCCTACTATATGAAAATTGGAATTCAGACATCTTTGAGAAACAAAAGGAACCCTCTTTCAAACAAATACTACGAAGGACTGGAGACTTTTGTAAGATGATGGTCTTCCAAAACCTTCCTGCGCAGGGCCCTTCTCGGAAAGCGGCTTAGCTCGAGGGTGCGAAGGACATTCCCGAAGAACACCCATCCTATGTGAAAGCCTTCCAAACACCCGTAGAGGCTGGACAACCCCTCGCCCTCAAGGTCCCTGGGGCGATTGAATTGGTGGAACTCGAAGATGATGTTTGCTTATGGATCAGCTCTGGTCAATCCCCCGCCTCCCACATCTGTGTGTTTTATAGGGAAAAAACTTGGCCATCCGGGGTACTCCGAAAACCTGTCACTTCCGGATCTCGTGTCATACCTAGTCTACCCTCCAACATGTTTCAAACAAAGAAGAAGAAACAATCTCGGAGAAGCGAATTGAGATGGTTCCGAGCGTCTTTTGCCCCACCTCCATGACATTTGGTAGAACCACCACCCGAAGTTTGCAAGCGCCCCACGTGCAGCTCGGCAATAAATAATCTGGGCGACCCCACCCCCGGCCGGGGCTCCAGGCGCAGCAGGAGCGCCTACGGAAACCCAACAAGGCCGTGTTCTGGGCATCCCTTTCAAGGAGAAATCAACGAAACCAACCCCCGCAGCAAGCACAGCGCCCAGTGTCCTGTGAGCCTTGCAAGGAGCCTTTGCCAGCAAACCACAGAATGCCAGGCCCGCCTGCTCCCCGAAGTGGCACCACACCCTGCCCCTTGCATGTTCTTCTCTCTTAGAGATGCAGCAATTTGAAACCCAAGATACATTCAAAAACCGCCCCTTACAGGGCAAGAGAGGAACCCCCTTAACCCTACAAAGCCTGGGATATATATATATATATATATGTGATCCTACCATCATCCTCTTAGAACAGGGCAAGCATATAAATTGCTGCCAAACGGTGCCCCGAGAAAAAGTGGGAATCAACCATGAAGGGCAACCAAAGTAAATTCCTGGCAAACTTATTTTGGCAAACCAAAGGGAAGCCAATAGATAATGCAAGCAACCAAGAACAGAAACCAAAACCAAAAGGAAACCAAACCACTTGAACCAAAGGGAAACCCTCAGAACAAACGGCAACCCCTCAGGCCAAGAAAGCCCAACCCCCGCAAAGGGTTGAAGAGGACAATCCTAAGCAATGGGAGCCGCACGGACAAAAAGGCTAACCAAAAGGCCACTTGCTGGTGCGACGAGTAGGGAATGGAATGCAACTATTGCGGTTTCCTCTAAGGGGACCAATTCCTGGGTTCATTCCCGCATTCGCTACTGAGCACAAGCAAGGTAATCCAATGGTACAAACAAACAAGGGGAACATCAGTCAGGTTTTGGAAGAAACCCGTTGACGGGATGCTAAAACCAAAGAAATGTCGTCTTATAATCAAACGAACCAGGATATAGAAATGGGCCATTGACCAAAGGGAGTTCCTCTTGAGCAAGAGGGACGCCAACAGGAAATAACAACTGACAATACCGCAAGATAAGCCCTCAAGGAAAACCCTCTTCAAAAAGCTAAGAGGGGACCTCTTCAGAAAACCAAATCCAAAGCCAAGCGTGACTAGAGACCAATCCTTGAACCAAAGCGAAAAGATCCTCTCAAACCCATGGACATATTCTTCCAGGCAAAACCAAGAACAAATACTGGAGATCCGGCCATAGACGGGCAACCAACAGAAAATCACAAAGACAAACATGAAGACGCTTGCCAAGATTCAAGTCAACTCAAGGTAGGTTTGAAGGGGAACGTGTTATAGCCCCAAAATCAAAAGGTGAAAATGGCACCCTCCAAAAGCAAACACCCAAAAAAACATGATTTTTAATAGGGAACACCCTCCAAAGCGGGAATCCCCAAATGAAAGGGTCCCGATAAAACTCATACCCATGTCATGTGCGTATGCTCCTTCAGGGTACCCTTTTCACCGTAACCAGAAGAAAAGCCGAAACTTACATTGGGGGGTAGGGGGCAACCCTCGCCTGGCGCCAGTCGTCCGCCTTGTGTGCTAGGGCTCCCCGGTGGATCCTCAGGTCGTTTTCGAAATGATGTGGCGGGTGGATCCAACGTGTGCCGCAATAGAGCAACACGGCGTTGGGTTTGGTCAAAAATGATATTCTGTGTGCGGTCATGTCTGATGGATTCTGTGAGTGTGAGGTGTTCCTTGGCAGATATCTTTGGGTAAGGCAAACCAAAAGGGCCAAGACTGGGGATGCTCAAAAGGCTCCGCTTTGGTCATGGCTTCATAGTTGTGAAATCCAGGGCCTTCCGGGGTAAGCCCTTCGGCCCGTTTTGTTGGTTCCCGCATATCAACAACCTTACTTTGAAGAACAGGTGAGTAACAATGAAAACTCGGTATTAAAATAGTCCACCCAGAACCATGTAAAGAGAAAAAAAGGCACTTGCACCCATATCTGGTTGGAATTTTCCCTTTACTAACCTTCATCTACCCGTGAAACATAGCTAGTTTCAATAGAGGTATAGTTTTGAAAAAACCGGTTCGTGTTTGTGTTGCTTGACGGTATGGCTTCAGGCTATCCTTTTGCGCCCTTTTGGCTTTTGTTGCCATTTGAGGGGTGTCCTTTTGGATAACCCCTCGATGCTGCAAGTGTCCTTTTTCAAGCCTTTCGGACAGTATGGGAAAACTCCTCAACATCTCGGTCATGTTGCTGCTTGCTTGGGAACCCTTACACTTGCAACGAAAGTCCCTATACAAGGGTTCATACCCTGCTCCAAGTACCCTCTTTCCGACAATTCTGGAAGCGGACAGGCGTCAGCTTTCATGATTGCTCGAGGGGCTGTTGGAGCATGCCCACCCTTTGTGGAATTACGCGAAAAAGGCGACCACTCTGACATTATTTTTCTACCAACCCATTTCCCTGCAAATTTGCGCGGGGTCAGCCCTACCCCGGCCACCTTTGAAGGGGGATCGGAGGCAAGCGTGGAACGTGGTCAGGCATAAACTCAGACATCTGGGCTCCTTTCTTGTTGAGTTTTGGGTATGCATCCATTCCGGGCTATGGTTCTGTCTCCTTTCCCTTGGATCTCCTCGCAGATTGTTTTTCGCCAACGTAGTAGTATCAAGTCCCTGGTCGTATACTTCAGTCTCGCTTGCGAACGCTATCCGCCGACCACGGATCGAACTAGCAAGCGCAAATGGAGAATGATAAAAGGTTTCCCGGGTCTAAAGTTGTCCGCGCAACACCTGTGCCACGAAACATCCACCTCCAACCAAAAAGAGGCTCATGTGAACAGATCCAACATGACACCAGTATGGATGTCCAACCAAAGCGAACCAACAAGCACGCCTACTGTGGATGGACGAAATCCTGCACCGCCGTTAATCATGATTAGCGCTCGCTGTAAATACGAAGAAAGCAATGGGTTTCAACACGTGGTTTCATTTCGTGGCGCCACATGGATTTGGTCCATCCACACCTATCCGGCGACTGGAGCTTACCATTGGATCCCTTCAGATCGCAGCCTCCACTTTTCCTCGCGCTGTTTCGCAAGGGAGCGAAGGCCTTCGCCTGCAATAGGGCGTGCACATCACGCCCGACGTGCCTTGCGACTCTTAGAAACCACATCTGCAGAGAAGCAAATGGAGCAGGGCGTCGACGCTGTTGGGGTCATGTCAAAATTTGGCGATCGCCCAAAATGACAACAGCTTTCACTTGGCTCCCCCCGATCAAATGGGGGGGGGGGGGGTCCAAAAGAAAGGAACCAAACTCATGTCGAAACCTCTGTTGGATGGAGACCTTTCTGGGGTGCTTCAAATGGAAGCCAAAGGGAAAACCACAGTTTGGCGGGGGGTGCTCCATCGTATGGGCCTTCAGATTGAAGACGCCTCCAAGAATTTGGCCTCCTGTTAGGTTTAATTGAATCCAAAACGGGTGCCCTGAGACACATAAGAAGGAACTGTCTATGGTTTATGAAGGTTGCGAACGAGGACATGGGAGAGAAGTAGCGGTGAGTCCCTCGGGTGTGTGGAGAAATGTCTGGGAGTCCCCCTGCTCGTCCCGCCGAAATTCATATCCTCCAAGATGAACCCTCCACAAAACAACACCCCCATCCCATACTCTACGACACGCCGTTTTCTACACCAGCCTACGCAAAGAACACACACGCACGCATATGGCTGTGGCTCAAAACTCAAGAGCTAGGGTTACGCAGGTTTTAGTCTTTGGTTCCATGTACCACGGGGGCTATTTTGGTACATCGATTTGAGCCACAGCCGGCAACTGCCTGGGCTCCTTCCCCAGCCAAAATGAAATGTTTGGCGAGCCTGAAACATGGAAGGAGCGAAAAGCAGCCCGGCAAAGGTATCGGAGGGGGGGGGGTGTTTTTCCAAGCACAAAACGGGTGGCGCGACCTCCAAAACCGATTGGGCGGGTCGCGGCCAGCAACGGAAGTCTCAACCATAGTGAGTCACAATCAGCTGAGGTTAGGGACGGGTCCAATCAAGCCCTCTTCACTCTCAGGATTTTGGCCGGAGCCCTGTCCTTGCCCATTAGACAAAAAATAAGAGTCTGACTCTCTTCTAGACTTACTCTGCCAAGCTAAAAAAACCTTGGCCTCACTTGGAGAGCTCTGGGGTCACGTAGTAGGTGTCCTTCGTCGATTTGTCCCCGCTTGGCAGGGGCATATGGAGCTGCAAGGTGTCGTTGGTGGCCAAGAGCCAATCCTCACATGAGTCACAATCAAAACTCGGTATTAAAATTGCCTACCCAGAACCATGTAAAGAACTAAAAAGACGGCCGCAGCTATTTATAGTTGGGATTGTCCCTTACTAACCTTCATCTACCCGGGTTTTGAGCACGTGGCTCACATGCCACCGTCAAAACTTGGGCTTCTCCCTTTCCCAGCTGAAAGCATTGGGGTCCATAAGCCCAGATCGGCTCATTTTCTGGGTTCCGGAGTGCGGAGGCTGCTGTTAAAAATACTACCTGCACTTATTTGAGGCTGGATACCTTTTCTGGGGCGTTCTTTTTTGGCTCAGGGCGACAAGCCACTATGTGAGTGTCGTTTTTAAGGGTACCCTCTTTGTGTTGGTTTTCGGGGAAACTAAGAGGAAAAACCCTATTTTGGTCCTCAAAAAAAACACACCCAGTTGCTTTGAGCTCCAGAACCATATACAAAAAAGCTTCCCCCGGCCCGCAAGCACATGTGATATGGCCAAAACGTCCGCAAGTTCCCTATAAGGGACGCATGGCCGCTGCCAACCCCAAGTCAAAAACCTGTTTTGACCATGGCACACTTGCAGCTTCGGGGAAGCCTGGGGCAACCGCTTTTCGCACACTCCCAATAGTAGGCCCCAAAAGCTGCAAAAGAATACTCCCCTCCCACCAAAGAGACAGCCAGGGGGGCCCCTCACTAGGCAAAGACTCCTTGATACCTCTGGGGAGCTTCACGGGCACCACGTCCACGTGCCGCAGATCGCCCAAGTTCACCATCACCGCCTGGTCCTGGGGTAAAGGCAAAGACAATGAGCGCAGGTCCCTTCGGGCTTCTCCTTGAAGCAATCCAAAAAAAATACCCTCAAAACAACGCCTACCTATATGTTATAGGAAATCCAAAAGGAAAACCCGGATTTGGGGGTCTCTATTTTGACACATGCCCATGTCCATTTCAAGGACAACTCTTCCAAATGCCTGTAGACAACTCGCAGTCCTGACCATATATACCCTAGATTTCCTCTTACATCACGGGGCTTTCCCAAGGAAAGCTCACTTTGCGCTGGAGCAGGTGGCGTTTCATTCCCGAAAAGGGGAAATCCTGCCTTTTCTCCCGGTACATCGCCCCTCGGCTTAACCGGCTTGGCCCAAACAAACTAAACCGTTCTGTACGAGTAAAACGGTTCTTCCCAAAAAGCATAAAGTCCAAAAACTGGGGAAGCGAGGGACTTCCTAAAAGCAGCCAAAAAACGTTTTTTTGAGTGTCTCCAACAAGTAGCCAGACCCTTGTTTAATCCAAGGAAAGCCAAAGGAGCCCTGCTTTTGGGGGGCAGAGAGACAACCCAAATTGAAACGGTTGAGGCCTCCTGACCCAAAACCCCCCTGCTCAGTGAGGAGCCCTTCTCCGGACTCTGGCTTTTGGGACCCTTTTCCCCCTGTATGGTAGAGAAAAGGCCGTCCGGCCCCCTTTTTTCCGCCCTGGGGCAAGCCTGGATAGTAAATGGGAAATGCATGGGCCCGCTCTAAGCCTCCCTCGCCGGATGTATATATATATATATAGATAATCCCGTCCCATTTGGGAGGCTTTAAACACGAATTATCCTTCCGAGAGGGGGGTCCCCAGTTTGCAGAGAATTTCTTTGGCGCTAAGCCTCCCTCGCCGGATGTATATATAGATAATCCCGTCCCATTTGGGAGGCTTTAAACACGAATTATCCTTCCGAGAGGGGGGTCCCCGTTTCAGAGAGAAGTGCTGGATGCGCTTCGGTCTGAAACAACCCGCATGGATGCTCAAGGGGTTTCGCCAAATCCACTTACCATTGGGGGGGTCACGGGAAAAATTTCCTGGCCAGGATCAAAGCCACTAAGGGTAGGTTAAAAATGAAACAACCCGATTTCTGACATGTTTCTTATGCAAACCATGGTTTCACACACACATATATCCCATGGCAAAATAAAGGCCGGGATTGACCTTGTAATACTTAGGGTGTTAGAATTTAAACATCTACCCTGCCAAAAAGAAAAACCCCAAAGGGTTCCAGGAAAATGGCCCAAGCCAGAGACCCCCTGTGCGCTGTCAGCTGTCAGCCTAGCTTGTCTTTTTCAGGTGGTTTGAAGGTTTTCAAACGTATTGTGGTTCCGGCCAGAACAAAAACAACAAACGAGTTTTCAAACGTTTGACTTTGATACGCACCAGTTGTTCGCAATCCTGTTTGAGAAGCACCTTATGGTTTGCACGACCTGCTTTGCCAGGTCTAAAACCACCTACTGCTTCAGGGCCTTTTGAGGGTACCCTGCTTCTCCGTGGTTGGACCGAACACATGGGACAATTGGGTAAAACATGGGACAATTGGGTAAAACATGGGACAATTGGGTAAAACATGGGACAATTGGGTAAAACATGGCACAATTGGGTAAAACATGGGACAATTGGGTAAAACATGGGACAATTGGGTAAAACATGGGACAAGTTGCCCATAGTCATTTCAAAGGGCCGAAAGTTTTTTTGATCAACCCACACTTTGAAGGCCCGTCCTGATACTTCACGCTGGCGCTGCCGGCTGGCACCGTGGGGCGCCAGTTGATGATGTTTCCAGAGCCCTGGGAGCCGTTTAAGCCGTGAAACCCGTTGACTGTGCGTCCCACCAAAACCGGCCTCATTATTTTGCCATGATCAAAGTCACCCCCCGAAGTGGTGGGTTACAGGGAAACAACCACATTTTCTGACTTTGATAACCCCCAGAAACAGTCAAAAGAATGACCCCACCAAAATGCTCCAAGGAACGTTTAGAAGGAACTTCCGTGGCACGGCAACTCATTGAAAGCTACGGACAAGAGTAGAATTCGCTCGGGAAAAAACGCTGCGCATGTGTGTGTGTGGCGAGGGCATAGACATGTCAAGCAAGTGCAACTCGCGGGGGTGTTGTGCGGTCGGATTAGCCTCATCGCAACGCATTCAGAGCACGTTCAGAGCGATCTCGCAGCCGGGCAATTGTCACGGACGCAAGTACTTTTCGCTACATTTGTTTGCTTGGCAGGTGCAGCAGTTTCACGAGGTCAGGTACAGATTTCGTAGCAGCCGCGGCACTTTGCCAAGATCCTGATTTGGTGGCAGGGTGCAGCACTTTTGCAAGGTCAAGAACAGATTTCGTGGCCGGCTCAGCACTTTGCAAGGTCAAGTACAGAATTCGTGATAAGATAGATAAGGTAGGTAGACAGATAGATCAATGGATGGACGGATGGATGGATGGATGGATATGGATGGATATGGATGGATAGATCAAATAAAGTAGATAAGATAGATAGGTACATAAGATAAGATAGTTAAAAAGGAAGAAAGATGGATTAGACAGATGGATATAGGTAGAGGTAGATATCGATAGATAGTGGAGACAGAGAGAGAGAGAGAGAGAGAAAGAAAGAAAGGCTAGATGCATAGCTGAAACAATAGATCGGTAGATAGATCGAGTAGAGAGATCGAGTGGAGAAATAAATGGACATATAGAAGGACAGATGGCAATCTACAAAGTGGACAGATTATTTAAAAAAAAAATGAAGGTCCATTGAGAATTTAGATAGATAGGTAGAGAAAGAGCTAGATGGTTAGACAGATAAGTAGACAAATAGATAGATCGATCGATAGAGAGGTTAGATAGATAGATCAACAAGTAGGATACCTAGCTACATCGGTGGATAGATGGAGGCGGAGACAGAAAGTGAGATTCACAGGATCAACAACAACAGAAATGAAGACAGAGATTAAAGTAACGACTAGTCGTGCGCACTCCTGCGCTTGCGCGGGAGAAACGAAAACAAGCGCTTCTGGATTGACTTGCCGTCGCTTGGATGACTGGATGGATAGATCGGTAGACACGTAGCTATATAGATACGTAGGCAGAGAAAGAAAGGTGGGTTTCAATCAACATTCACCGTAATCAACCCTAGGTTGGCTTCTTCGCAGTGCACAATCTATTGTCAATGTCTAGGATCCTCCACTTGTTAGGGCAACCCACCCTGTTTACTGAAATGACCCCAAACTTCTCAATGATATGTTCTCCTCGAACGTTCCTTGGAGGAACCACCCCCCAACTGTCCTGTTTTCCCGCGAGCCGCGGAAAACAAGAACGAAACAAATGCTTGGAAGCAGCTACATGTACCACACCCATCCCGAATCCCGGCCTCAAGGTATTCCACCTTCACCAAGGTGCCCTTCGGAATCTCTCCATCCCCCTGGAACACCATCCTTGCAGTGAGCCCGCGGTCCGCTTTTTGCACGGGTAAGCCCTGGAACTTGGGCGTCGAGCTCAATGGGAAACCTGCCTCCCTTTCTCGGCGAACCGATGAGATTCTAACAACTCGCTTGAGAAACACGGGCGCTGGGAGTCGAGACAACAAGGTTCAAACGTGAGACAACTGGGTCTAAAGTAACCTTCCTCTTGAGAGAAACCGCTTCTGACACCAGGGAAAAGGACTGGAACCCAAACCAACACATTTCCAAGCCCGTTGGATTGGGTGTCTGATGAGCCCCTTTTTACACTCAAGCAGCAAGGAAAAGACTGCTGCGCACCCTGACAAGCCAAGTATTAAAAAAAAACAAAAAACGGCACCCTTCAAAGGTGCGTCAATTCTTCTCGATCCGAGTTCCCAAAGCCGGTGACCCAGTTCGAGGCACCGAAGAATTTCCTTGCTGCAAAGACCAGAATTTTTTTTCCCTGCGGGGTGTGTTTGTTTTCTTGCGGGTGGGGTAACAGTAGACCCCAGGGTTCAACACCCATGAAAAAAATTGCTGGACCCAATGCTGATGCAAGTCCTTGGGAGTTGCAAACGGTGGCGAAAAAACTAGCCCCCTTTGCTTTAGATGGTGTTGAGCCTCAGGGTAGAATGGGGGGGGGGGGTGATTTTAAGACAACCCATGAATGTACCCTCACCTGCACCGGTTTCCCCATGTTGGTTCAGTCGCTTCATCATGCCCTTTACATCAAACGGCGCCTACCAAACTTGGTTGCTGTTGACCCCTCTGCAACGACGATCCAACCAAATAGCCATAAACATTGGTGTCCTTTTAAGGGAAATAGATGGCCCTGGTAGATGATTAAACCACCAGGCAAACCAGGAATCGCCATTTATTTTCACCAAACCAGCCACAAGGACACCTATAACTATAAAGCAACTCACCCGTACCCGTCACCCCGCCAGCTGCAGGCAGAAGGGTCAGATCCCCGACCTGCGCGTCCGCGGTGCGGCACTCCCCCCAGTAGCGGAAAGCCGCGGGCATGGTGCCGCCCAGCTCGGTGGGGGACAAGGCCTGCGAGCGACCCAAGCAGTACCTGAGTCAGAATCAAAGCCCGGTACTAAAATGGTCTACCAAGGACCATGCTTCAAGAATCAAGAAGGCGGCCTCAGCTATTTATGGTTGGGATTGGCCCTTACTAACCTTCATCTACCCGGGTTTGATTGTGGCTCACCTCGGTTTAACCACCCTAGGGTTAAAACCGCCAATAAAACAAAGCGGGCGAGTATAACCACCGTTGCTTTACCTAAGGAGCTTCATCATCAAAGTTTGGGTCAACCATTATTTTCATGGTGGATGAAATCTAGGGAGTAGATTGACCAACAAGGCGAAGTGAAATATATCCCGAAGAAAATGGACGGATGCCGCAGAAAGTCTTGCATCCCGAACCCCCCCCCCCCCCCGCTTTCTTGAAAAGAAAAATGTCCTTTGATCTGGTGAAACAGGATAGGTTTGAAATAGCAAATCGTGGGCCATATGTAGCTCTTTTCAAAGGGTGGCCTGGATTTGGGTATCTAAAACTCCAAACTACCCCGAAGAAAAACTCGCAGGGCTCCTTTTTGGCCCCTGTTTTTAACACCCCTCCCCCCTGTTTTCCCTACAAAACGCGGGGGTCCCCGAGAATCGCTGCTTTTTGGCTTCCTCCGCCCCGCCGCCACCCCACCCCAGCCTTTTGATAAGATGGTTTTCAGCGGGCCAGCGACCCTTTCGCGCCTTGAGGATCTTCAACGGCTCCGCGCTGAAGGCGGGCTCGTTGTCGTAGGGCAGGTCCTTCAAGATGCTCCAAGTGCTCGACGCCTCGTAGTCCCTCCTTAGGAACTCTCATAGCTCCCCAAACAAAACAAACACACACACACACACACACACACACACACACACACACACACACACACACACACACGCACCCAACCACCCCACGCCATCCCCCACCACCTCCCCCCCGGCATTCAGCGGAGCTTCTCCGGCTTGTCGGAGTCGTTGATGACGTCCTCCGCCGCCGACTCGCTCAGGTTGGCGGAGACGGTCAGCGGCATGGGTTCCACTACCCCGTCCTTTCCAGCGGTTGCCGATGGAAACAGAATACGTTGGTTCCGTTGGGCGGTTTCAAGGGAGACCAATGAAAAACCATGGTTTTGTTGAGCTTCCCCTCAAGGTTCAAAGCCCCAACAAAAGCATGGTGTCCATTTGGTGTCCTATTGAAAAGCTCACAAAGTAACCAACCCCCCTTGTCCAAACATTTATGTAAACCTGTTACTTAAGCAACCTCCGGCTTCCTTTGAAAGAGGGCTAGAGTCTCACTTGCAACCCAAGGATCCGGAAAGTGTCTACACTACCCCCAAACCACTACCCCAAAAAGAAAAACAGGGTGGTTGCCCTTTGTTGTGTGGCTAAAGCAAGAATCCGATTCAATCTGGGGTAGTGATTTGGGGGTAGGACATGCATACCCCTGGCATAAACCCCTAGTTGATTGGGTAGTTGGGCCAGCCCCTTGTTTTTGCATATCTTTGGGAGCAATCAAACGGAACCCGTTCATGCAAACCTCATCAACGGGCTTTTGGTCCACCGGACACCCCAGACCCCCAGACCGGATTTCCATTTCTGCAAAAATTGTTCACTTGTTGAGCGTCGCCATGTAAAAAAGAAACACAACAAAAATGGGCACCGTTCTTTTCGTGGCAGTTGATCCTGAAAAGAAACCCTCCAAAAAAGATCGGCCAACGGGACCCAGATCTGAGTGGATCACCCGTCCTGGGCCAAGCGCAGCTCCTTGTAGGTCTTGGGCATAAAGCCCGCCGGGCAGTTCCAGCGACCTGTCGAAACCGTTCAGAACCCCCAGAAGGTTTGTGTGAAGTTGCCCCCAAAAAACGCCGCTCTTTTTGTGTTTGTTTAGTTTCCTTTTTTTGCAGGGGATTCCAACAAGATTGGCTTGTGGCTGCGACAAGAACTCATCCAGTGGCCGGAAGGATTGCGTCTAAAGCAGAAAATCAAAGGACCATCATCCCGGTCCCCAAGCTCGTCGGCTCTTGAAACCCGGCGGCCGTGATGGGGAACAAAGGGTGGGGAAATTTGGATTCACTATAGAATTGAAACAAACCAGAGATGCGGTTGGCCTTTTACACTTTTTGCGGCTGACCATCTTTGGAGGAAGCCCTGGCCTTGCGGTTCGCCATCTTTGGAGGAAACCCTCCGAAGGGATTGCAAGCTCTGGGAAGCAACCCTGCCGACCCAAAAGGGACCCGTGCTCCGGAATGTCTCCACAGTCAATTCGGATTGGAAAATATGTCTGAGGATGAGCAAGGAGGTGTGACACACGTCTTTGACAAAAGAAGTTGGCCGCTGGAAAAGGGAAAAGCACACCCCTTCTACAGGTTTTCGAGGCAACCGTGTTCAGAGCAATCCTGGTTTGGTTTCCCGAGCACCATCCAAAACCGGAAATCCTCCATGCAGAAACTGTGTTTGGGTTTCAATTGGGTTTCACCCCCAGATACCGATGATGGTTCACATTGATGGGCATTGGACACGCGTCATGCATCCCAACTGGTGCCTGGAATCAGGAATATGAGCCATTGTTCATTTTTCTGGGCCCCTTGCATACACTCAAACCCTTGAAGAAGTCAAGCACTGGTCAGCTTGCCTCTAACTGATGGTTTGGATTGGCTTTTTGGTGCTTGAGCAGGGGGTTCCCATCTACCCACAAGAACCAGGAGTTCAAGTCCCCAAACATCCCCAAACATCCCCAAACCAGCAAAGTACCAATTCAGGGGAATCCGAACTGAGTCACAACCAAAACCATGGTATTCACATGCTCTGCCCAGACCCATGTGAAGAATCCCTGCTGGCGGATCTCCGCACCCCTGGCTGGGGTTCGTTCCATCCAAGCGGCACTGGTGCATGCCGCCGGCCGTAAGCTCATAGCTCAGGGACCTGATCGAGAGAGAACTGCGGCTTTCGGGGCCGCAAGCTGAAGGCCTCTCCAGGCCCAAGAGCTGTGCTTAGCAGAAAACCACGAGGGGGGGGGGGGGGGTGACGCTCGCCGTGGTTGTGTTTGCGTGTTGTTTTGTTGTTTTTGTTTTTGTTTTTGAGAAAAAAACGTGTTTTTTTTCATGGGGAGGTTCCCTTGCTTTGCTTTGCCTCTCCATATGAGATGAGCGCTGGGCAGCAACATCTTCGAAGCCTTACGCGTCAACCCTGAGGCGGCAAGTGGTCAACAACCAAGTGCCCTGTGATGCGTCGGGGCCTGCAATCCCTCATGTGTTTGGGCGAGAGCCCAAACATGAAAGACGCAATATCTGAAAATAGGGGTTTCCTGAAAAGAACCCGAAAGAAAAGAAAATTCTAATATGTCAAACCTAAAACATCACCCCACCGATTGGGAACTCACTTAAGAGCCGAAATGATGATGTAAGCCAACCTTGTAGAAACACCAAAAAAGGCTGCAAGTAGCCCAGCGCAAAATTGGTTGAACCCAACTAAAAACCAAAAGCTACACCACAAGTCTGGCCCAGCACGAAGCGATCGGTGCACTGCCGAAACGAGGCCAAAAAAGTGTTCAACCAGTTGAGCCCGACATGCAAAGCAACCAAGAGAGTTAATTCAAACTATATCTGTCCCGCTCAATGGAAAATTGTGTTCCAGGACCCCTCAGTCTGGTTCCATGTTACTGGATAAGAGGGGGGCGCTTTCTTTTCGGGCCCTCACTCCGAACCCGAAACCGCAAGGGCCTCTCTTTAATCTCTAAACATAATGGGTTCGCTTCCTGAAGAATGCTTCAAACCTGCACGGGGAAGTCCCTACATATTGCAGCGAAGGGAAATGATTCAAACAACTTTAGCATGGTCTATGGCGGTGAGGTTGCTCGTGTGGATGGACAACATCAGTATTGGGTTGTTTGACGGTTTTATGAACCAGTATTCACAGGGCGTGCGAAATGGATTGCGTGCATCCACAATAGAATCTGCCACATGGCTGTGGCTCAAAAACCCGGTACCAAAATGGAACCCTGGTAAGTGGAAACATGGACCAAAACCTGCGGTTTGCCCCTCCTGTTTCATTTTGAGCCACACCCACATCCAAACTCCTGCTTTTTGAAACGACCCAGCGGCTGCCTCGCTTTATCATTCCGAGCGTCCCGTCGCAGAGCAGCTTCTCGCAGGCACCGAGGCCCAAAGCCTGCGACGCGCGTTTGTCCGAGAGCCGAGAAAAGAAAAACGGGGACCACGTGCGTTTCTGGGCTGCCCGTTTTCTTGTCCCCCGCGAAAAGGGAATGACTTTTGGTGGTTTGAATGGAAACTGCCACTAAACACGAAAAGGCGAAAAAGCTAATTGAGTGGATGGCTGGGAGCCACCGAGATTTGTCATTTGCGCGAATTGGGGCACGAACTCCACCCTGGGAGGGAAAAAACGGCTTGGGGATGTTTTCCTTCGGCTTTGGTGAGTTTGAGCCCTGATTACTCACCAACTTCGCACACCCCGTGGAGAGGACAAACGCACACGTCCGTCAGAAGTTCGACAAGAGTGCGAAGATCTGGGCAAGTCATTTGCCGACCTATGAGGATTCCCTACCAGTCGCTCAAAAACAAGGCCCTGGCAAGTTCAAAAACGCGGCGCTTCAATTTCAAGGGGTCCCGTGGTCATACCACGCTTTACCTTGAGGGCGAAAGGCGCCTGGCGTAAAGAGCGGGCGGGCCCCAAAGGAACCATGGCACCCTGGTGTGTGCACTTGGAAAAAATAGGCAAGGAGATAGAAACGACCTTTATGACGCAAGGGATGAAAACACAACTACGGCGTCTGCAGGGCCCACCCCCCTCAGTTCCTGAACTGGGTCCACTACAATGACTTCCTCAAATTACCCTGTAACGGGTTTCATTGACAACTCTCAAGACGCAATCACGGTAAAGAAAAAAACCAGTTGGAGGTGGAATCCCATGGTTGCAACTAGCAACTTTTCAGCACCAAAGTGGGCCGTGGCCAAGACTTCATCCACTGAGGGCGGGGGCTCCCTTGGCCCTGAGCTTCCCGCCATGGCCAGCTCCCCAGCTCACCCTCCCCCACCCAAGACGCTGTATGAAAAACCGAGCCGCGCTGAGCCCGTGCTGCTGGAGTTGCTCTCCGTGCTTCGCCAGCAGAGCCGTGGTCAAGGTCTTCGCCAGGCGGACGGTGGCTCTGGAGTTGGTCTTGGCCAGGTGCACGTCGGCTTCTACCTGACAGCAAATCAGGTCGTCTTGTATTGCTAGTGCCTTCTGCTTCTTATTTCTAGGCACTTGTGTGGAAATTTATGTACTGATCTGTTTGTATTGTCCTTTTGCAAGGGAATCGCCCTGCCTCGAGCCCAAAATGGCAAGGCCTGCCCCCGAAAAAACAGCCTGCCCCCGAAAAAACACCACCAAAAACAACTTCCCAATAACAAACTATTCAATTCCCCAACAGTTTTCTGAAATCCCAAAAGTGGTTGACAAAACAAACCTCTTTCCCCTGAACCTGACTTGCACTGTCCGTCTTTCGACAACCACTTTGGAGCTCCCTTCAATTTTTCCCCTCGTTCCAACAGTCACAATCCAATCCTGGACTAACAACAAATACATTGTTTAAGCATCAAATGCGCGCATCTGCGAGCCGCTTTTTATGATTGGTCGCCGGTCGTCCCGCAACCACAAAACTCATCCAAGAGTTGATGCCCTTACTTGATACAGAGCGTTCGAAGACAGGGGTATGAACAAGGAACAACCGGAACAAGCGCCGTTGCGCTCTTTTGGGGACTAGGTCAAAACGGCATGTGCAGACACACCCCGAGAACTTTTTCGGGTGGCTTGGCTGGCCCAAAAAAGTTTCGCCCCGCCTGGGCATTGATGGCCTCGTCCTCCGTCAGCAAAGTTGGCGCCCTTGTCTTCACTTCCGCGAGACAGGCCTGGAAATCCTGCAGATGGGTTTGTGATTGCTGTCCGCTTTCAGATCCCCTGCTAAAAACAAGTTTAACTTGTGAGTAAAATGGAAACCCCCACTAAACCAAGTAAAAAGCTAAAAAGCTAAGGGGTGGCTGGGGGGGAACCACCAAGGTTTGTGAGTGTTTGGGGTGGTCCTCAGAGGTAAACCAAAAGGTGAGGGGGGGTCCCTCTGTTATGCGAGGGTGAGAGAGAATATAATCTATGTGTTGTCTTTTTTGCAAAATGGAAGGCAAATACCGCGAGATCCCATGGCAAAGCGGATCGCACTGAAACAAGCTGAAGCCAGCGGTACCAGGGTTGGAGTCTCAGATGACCCCCAAAAACGGACCTACTCAAACCAAAAGAACCACACGAGCCTTTTTGGCCTAAGACAGTAAGCCTTTTTGGCCTAAGACAGTACCAAGCCCTTGCGAAAAAACGGGCTCGGCCATTTTACCATCAAAGCGACGCGCGAGACGACCCAGTTTCTGAGTTTGATATGTCTAGAACCAGTCATAGGCATAGTTGTTGCGTTGGTTGTGACTCAAACAAAAGGTTAGGCTAGATGTTGGGACGGAGAAAAATAGAAGCGGACGCTGTGGAGGCCTGCGTTTTCACCACATGTTCTGATCTGTGTACATTTGGTTTCAAAAACAAACATCTATGGCCTCCACAACGCTTCTCCCGAAAATAAAACGGCTTGGCATTGTGGATTCCAGTTAAAGGAGTAGATTCTGCGCTACGTTTTCTAGCGCCGACATGTGGGGGCAAAAAACACGGTTTATATATGTTGCGTTTGCCTGGGTAGCAGCAGAATGACAAGCCTAGCACCAAAATGAGAAGCCGCTGGCGCTACTGATGATGCAAGATTGCAAGCGGTTGCTAAAAGCAGTGTTAGCCACAGTATCCTCTGCAACTTGCACCATGGTCAACATGGAGAGTTTAGCACGAGCCGGAAATGGAGAAAAATCTGTGTTTTTTCCATCAAATTACTCTCATTGTTCCATGGCATTTTCTACCAGAAGTTGTTTGCTGAATCATGCTCTTACGCCCTGCCATACCAGCCTCTAAAGTGAACCCACCATAGGCTAGTACCTCACATGCGCAACAGATATCAAGCACATGTCAGGGCCAGCTGCAAGTGGGCAGCCCGTTGTTGGGCGCTCAGTAACTCCCATGCAAACTGGTGGCGCGCAAAAGTGGATACAGCAGGTAAGAAAATAATGATCCATTGGCACCATGAACGGCCAGTCATTGTTGTGAACGGCTTGTCTGTCCTTTGGGCACAATCTGAACGAGCCCCTACTTCCGCGCCCCCTCTGTGGCGCAAACCCAGCCCCAGCGGCGCCTGCGTAACAGGGGTAACTGGGGTAGGAAAAAGACTTTTTTTGGTTTCAATTGAGGCAGAACGCGACGCACTCCTTTTCATATGAATCATTTGCCTTCACTTATCAGTCTTCAGAGGTTTATCACCCCTGCTGAGCCACTCACCAACTGCGATGTTTGTTTGGCACCTTTTCGGCAATTTCAATCGGTTTCTCTGCCTTGGCCCACCAGTCGTACAGCGTGAAACTGGCCAGCCCAATTGGACCTATATTCCTCATACATCTGTTTGCAGCAAACAGCAAACACAATCACATGAATCATGCGTGCCATGTGCTCGCACGTCAGCCACGCCGCGTTGTCTACAAACCAGGCACCTCGGTGGCCTCGCAAAGCTCTTTTCCTCGCTAACAAAGCGAGTAAGACCATTGACAATTCCAGCTGTGCGATCTTTCAAATCTCCAAGTGTCGGAATCTCTGCCACGAACCCCTCCCGAATTTCCTACTTGTCCGTACACCAGACAAACAGAAACGGATGGGGAGACTAGTCTTGCGGCTGAGATTTCGAAGAGTTTCAACGTGTTAAAGGCAATTTTCCGCACGCAGCCTCGCAGGGTTTATGAAGTTTTGCCCGCGCCAGTCCCCCCGTTTCTTCGCTGCCCCCCGTTTCTTCGCTGCCTCTGACGCGGGGGCTGGATGAACCCGGGCCGGGCACGGATGGCATGGAGACCTCCAGTCCCCACCCAGCTCAAGGAAATTGGCAAGGCCATGAATCTTGCGGCAAGCCTAGACGAGAGCCGATCAGCCTGCCTGGCCAAGTCGACCACGCCTTGCAGCTCACCGTCTTCGTACAGACCCGTCACAGTTCTCAGCCTGATTTAGAGTGCCGGTACTTGGATGACGCCCATGGCAACCCACCAGCGGAAGAGGCTCCAGGCAGCTTAGCCTTTGCCCAAAACATCCCGCACCCGAGACCGCACCGCACCGCGTCGCTGCTTCAACTGGCGAAGTGCCCCCACGGCTGTTCGCCGCAAGCCCGAAAGCTTGAAGGGTCGGGCGACGAACTGCAAGTCAGAGTCCAGGACCGGCTCGGCCTCCAATGGAGTGGCTTGAAATCGCAACTTCCAAGAGCGTGGGAGATGTTGATCGATGTGGGCTCGCCGGAGATTAAAGGAATTTGGTACTGTAATCCAGTGCCGCCGCAAGAAATCATTAGCCAGTGTGGGTCAAGACCTTGAGCCAAAATGGTATGAGGTATGCTCAGTTGAGAAATGAAGTGTGTTTACCCAAGCCTACCAAACTCGAGCACACACACACACCACAAAAAAAAGCGCCGGCCTCCACGGCGTCCACACTCGAGAAAAACTCCAACAACAATTGGCTGCCCACAATGGATAATGCTGACTCCATGTGAATTTTAACCTCAACTGGGTGAGAAAATTGCGGGGGTGCGCGGGGGTGCACTGTTGGCGAAACCAGGGTTGACATTTAGATGGGGTCAGCATTAACGCAGTCTTGGAGCGCCCTGGTTTGGAAACATGAACTGGGCACTTAGAGGGACACTGGAAACAGCCCTAACTGCCTAACTTCTACTCGGGGGTTCTGCATCTTTTGCAGGGGATGCTCGGAGCAACCCCTGCTACCTTCCCGAGAGGTGGGATTTACGCCCCTCAATTCTCATGGAATTCAGGTGTCTAAACCGCTCCTCCACTTTCAAGAGGAGGGTGTCCTTTCTGTTAGACCGAAACCACCTGCATGATGACCTTATCACTTCAGAGGGAATTTCTTGGTATCACAGGAAAGTGACATCATCAAACCCAATGTTCTGCAACCAAACCACCTCTGCAGGTCCCTCATCTGGGTTTCTCTCAAAGCCTCATCTGAAGGTTTTCGTGGAAGATCAAAGTTTTAGGAAGGCCCAAAAACCCCTTGACAAGGCACCAAAGGACAACTTCCATTGCTTGAAGGGCCAAAAGACCAGCCCTTTCCAAATGCCCCACTTTGATTCGAAGGAGAAACAGGACATTCAAAGTTTGGCTTGACGCAGACACTTGCTCCTTCGCAAGTGAACCTGGAACGTGGTTGTCAGAGGGACAAGCAAAGGGAAAGCAGCCAGCAGGGAGTTCTGGTCCTTCTTGTCCTGCTTGCCAAATCTCTTGCCCATCAGCCACAGCAAGAAGTTCTCCCTCTTCGCGAACTGCTCGCCCTCGAAGAGTTGTTGGACCTGCTCCTCGCAACCCAAAGGCGTCTTCGTCAAAGGGTTTGTGCTTCTTTGAGGGCCCAAACGAAAATGTCGCCAGGTTGTGGGTCCTATTTTGACACATAGACTCGAGAAAGTGGACATGATTGATATGAAGACTTGTCATAGGTGTATTTCTTCGTTCCACTTTCAAAGCAAAGCCAAAAGGAAAACCGTGGGTCCAGTGAGGTAACGAAAGGCACGCTGTCCTTGTGGATTGCTCAAAGGGCTTCGCCCACTGGAAAAGCCAACCGGGAAGAATGCCGGACCCGGGTCAGGGGCAAACAGGTGGGCAAAACAGGGGCAAAGGGGCAAAGATCTGCAGAAATTGCTGCAATGCACAAGCCGGAAACAAGGAAGACCTCAAATCTTGGGTTCTTGATGGCTTGCATCGCTCGTACCCCAAATTCCACGAGTTGTTTTTTGCCAGAAAGGTTCAACTGCAAGTTCTACAATAACTCCAATCCCCAAATCCACGAATCGACTTTAGTTGCCGGCAGGATGGCATGGTTGTTGTTGGGAAACCTTCTTTCCATTTTTGCTTATTGCGGTTTAGTGGTTGAAATCCAACCACTTAACCGCTAAAATTTGGTGTTTTTTGCTCCAACAGAGCCCAAGAACCCAGCCAACAGCCCAGCAGTTCAACAGCCCAACAGCCCACCCTTCCAACGTCAAATGATGTCATCCAAGGCTCCGGGGTGATGCGACTCTGGAAGGCCTCCAGCAAGGATCCAGGCTCCTGAAAAAGGCTTCAGCCCGACCAAAACGGCAACCAAAAGGCGGCGGTCCAAAATATGGGCGTCTTTTCAAGAGACCACCCCCCCCCAACAAACAAGAAACAAGGAAAGAAAGAAATGGGTGTGTGTTTGAGGGATCCCTGTCCCCAAGAAAAAAGGAAAAACAGGCGGTTCCCTATCCCCAAAAACGCACGCTCCTTGTGGATGAACGAAGCCCTGCACCCGTTTGGGACAAGCCACCTACTAACTGCCAGGCTCTAGTCTGGAATGAACCGGAAGGAAAAACCGGTTGGATGGTTTGTACGGGTCAGTCTTAAACTGTGGCCAACGTCCAGTAATTCCTGTGGAACACCGGGGTTCCTGAACACACGGGCTTCCCTTGCTGGATTTTGGAAAGGCCGTATTTTCTCAAGCATGCTCATTATGACCCCGACTTAGAAAAAAAAAGGGGGGAACCCAAAAATGTGGTGTTCCTTCTGGTTTGCCTTTAAACAGTGAAACGGGTACCGAGGCTCAAAAAACACACACACACACACACACACACCTAACCGTCTCCTGCATCGGCGCATCCATGGACTGCTGACCAGGAACACCGTGCTCGCCAGTTTCCAAAAGGGTTTGAGAGTCACAACCACAGCAGCACCTGCCGGGCAAAAGAACGAACTTTCAACTTTACAACCCTTGGTATGGCAACAACAAACTAGATTTTTCGCAGCCCCCCCCCCTCCGCCACTAAAAATGAGCAGAACCAGAAAACCTAAGAACATCCCCCAAGCCTCCGGACACTCCAAAGGGTTTCCTCCGTTGAGCCTAGGGTCTTGAGCTAGGGGCACAGGAGGGAAGCTGAGGGGCTGGAATCGTATGAAGATTGTTTGGTCATGTCTGACATTCAGTGGATTTCCAACAGGAGTCTCACTCAAAACCTACTGAAGTGGTCTACCCGAAAACATGCAAAGAAACATGCAAAGAAACATGCAAAGAATACACAGGCAGCCGCCCAACTCATTTTGAAGCAAAACCCTTCCAAGTGGATGTCCAGGAGCTGAATATCACATTGTGGAAAGGAAGAACGAATCAAATCCTACCAAAGGTTGACCCAAATCTTCATGTGAGCGGCTTTTTGGGTAGCCAAACAAAAACAAAACACGCAACGCCAAAAGATTCTCTCGTCTTGTTGCGCAAGCAAGGCGCCATACAAGGAGATAGCAACCGCAGGTGAGCATACCTGGGCGAACTCTCTCTTTTTGTCGGCGGGCATAGGATCATATCCCATCCCCTAACCCCAGCCTTGATGAAGCTTCAATCAATATGGGGAAACAGGGGAATGTGGGGGCGGGGGGTGGAAGGGGTTGAAATCCTGTGAATCAATCTTTGGCTTCCACACCAAGATGCAGAAAAGCTCCATACATTTTGTCCGCTTAAAGGGCGACACGTGCCATCAAACTCCTGGTCAGTGTTATGTTCTTGCAAGGAACCCTCAAAGTTACCGATTCCGTGATGACCAAGGCAACTATGGAACCTGTGGACCTGCTGGCCTGAACCATCCTACCCTCAAACTCCTCCCCCAGCGGGTCAGCAGCAAAAACGAATCAGCAGACTTTAACGCTAAAACCAGCCCAAGGATGATCGCTTCAAAGGAAGTAGTGAAAAGAAGCGGGGTGCGTTTCGCGCAGAGATCCGGGCCTGGATAGAACCCACTTTGCCCAATCTCAGGCGCACCGGACCCGCGTCGAAGCCGGCTCGGCTCGCAGCACGCAGCCCTCATATTATGTAGTGAACAACAGCAAATTAATCAAAATACAAAAAGAAAAAACTGGTGGGGTCTGCGCTCTTGAAAAGAATATCAAAATCGATCATGCAACACCCTGATCCCTGAATATCAGAATCGATCACAATAGTTGCTCCTGTTGCAGAACTCCTTTCCCGAATTCGTAGCAGAAGGGTTCCTTATAGAAAGGGGCCTGGGGTTGCTGCGTCCGCAAGCGTTCGCAAGCGTTCGCCAGCAGTCGCAGGTCGCAAAAGTTGCCGTGCCGTTGGGGGAAAGCTTGGAATGTGTGACTTGTGTGACTTGCAAGATGTTGTTTTCGTTGCCCCCTTCTTTTGCGACGTCGCGATCGTTTCGCTGCGCCGGCACAGCGTTTTGGAAGGTTGCGCGTTTGCGCTGCCGTGCCATTGTGATTTGCGATTCATAGCCGATCGGCTTGAGGTGTCTTGCTTGGCAGGCGCGTGCGAGAGATTTGCACGCGCTCGTTTTGGCAAGCTGAAAGGTTGTCGCAATCGGTCGAAATCATTCCTCAACCCCTTACAAATTTCTGACATGCATAGTAAGATTGTCAAAGTTGGAGTTCGTGACAGGCGCAATACTTTGAGCGCGCATGTTTCGTCTGAGGCTCGCTTTGCGTGACAGGTGCGGCACTTTGGAGCTCATAGCGTTGATTTCCTGGCAGGCGTGCGCTTTGGAGCACCGTGTGCTGATTTCGTGGGCAGGGAGGTGCGCGTTCGTTTTCGTGACAGGCGCAGCACTTTGAAGCACGACCCGCGCAAGCGTTGATAGACATCCCAAAAACAGCTAGACAGACAGACAGAGACAAATAGATGAGATAGGTAGATAGATAATGGGTAGGTAGCGAGAGAGATACAAAGGAACGATCGCTAGATGATAAAAGAAAGCAAATAAAAAATAGACATATGTTTTTATACATACATATACATACAAAGATACATGGAAGTGTGGATGGATAGCAAGGAAGGAAGGAAGTAAGGAAGGAAGGAAGGAAAGACAGAAAGAAAGAAAGAAAGAAAGAAAGGAAGCAAGAAAGATAGATAGATACAAACAAACATAGGTAAGCTAGAATAGCTTAGATTAGATCAGATCAGATTCGATAGATAGATGGATAAGTAGATTAGACTAGATTACATGAGCTTAGGTTAGACAGATCGAGTAAATTAGATTTGATGAGATTCCATTAGATAGAAAATTAGTACATAGACAAATAAGACTGATAGGTAGATAGGTAGATAGATAGATAGATAGATGAGATTGAAAGAGCGAGATGAGAGCAATGGGAATAGATATATAGATCGTTAGATAAATAGATAGATAGATAGATAGATAGATAGACAGAATGACAGATACATAGATGAGATGGATAGATGAGATGAAAACATGAACGGATAGATAGACACATGAATAGATGGTAGAGAGTTAGAGTGATGGATAGAACGATAGAACGAAGGCCAGACAGATACATCGATCGAGAGGCAGATTAAAACAAAGATAGGTAGATAGATGTAGGTTAGTTGGATAGATAGATAAGAGAGATAGAGAGATAGAAGGATGGATGGATGGATGGATGGATGGATGGATGGATGGATGGATGGATGGATGGATGGATGGATGGATGGATGGATGGATGGATGGATGGATGGAGGGATGGATGGGTGGATGGATGGCTGGCTGGCTGGCTGTCTGGCTGGATGGATGGATGGATGGATGGCTGGCTGGATGGCTGGATGGCAGACCGACGGACGGACGGACGGACGGACGGACGGACGGACGGACGGACGGGATACACAAATAGATGAATAGATAGATAGATAGATAGATAGATAGATAGATAGATAGATAGATAGATAGATAGATAGATAGATAGATAGATAGATACATAGATAGACAGATAGATAGATAGATAGATAGGCAGATAAATAGATAGATAGATAGACAGACAGACAGACAGATAGATAGGTAGGTAGGTAAGTAGATAGATGGATAGAGGAAAAGAAAGAGAGAGAGAGAGAGAGACAGATAGATACATAGATAGACAAAGAGAGAGAAAGGAAATGAAACAGATAGATAGATAGATAGATAGATGGATAGATAGATGGATGGATGGATGGATGGATGGATGGATGGATGGATGGATGGATGGATGGATGGATGGATGGATGGATAGAGAGACACAAAATTACATGAATGGATAGATAGTGGATTAGGCAGGCGTGCAGGTATGTAGATAAAGAGACAGATGAGTGATGGACAAGTAGAGAAATTCATGCGCATATAGGTGCATGATGCGCAGAGGACAGAGGGATGGACAAGTAGAGACATACATGCGCAAACACATGTATGGATGAAAAGGCAGTATCAACAGGCAGGTAGATGGATAAGCAGGAACACACATACACACAACGATAGCTTTCTGCAATCGATCTGCATTTGGGTTCGTGGCAATAATCCCACGAAAGAAGACCATCCTTCCCTCCCGGCCAACACAGAAGCCCTCAAAAGGCCGAAACGAGTTTTGGAGGTTCCTGGAGCTTCCATGTTAGCGTGGGGCTAGCAACCAGGGTGAGCCAACTGTTCAGCAACCTCCTTTTCGCATCATCGAATCAGGGCTGCTTGTTCGAACGCATCATGGCGATGTTGATGGGACTCAACCAGCCGTGGCGCACATGTCCTTGTCAAAGCTACTCAACTTCCACTCGTGGAACTCCTGAGACCGGACTTGAGCGTTTTGAAGGGGGGAGTGGAGGTCCACATTTGGCCCTGTCTTGTTTTGAGGATGCCCTTCTTGGTGCAAAACACAAAAGCAAAATAAATCAATTTGGGGGTTCAGCATTTTGAGACTAACCCATAGTGTCCAGGGCGGATGAAACGGAAATCTTGCCGCCACGGACATCTCTCTCCTCATGCACCGCCTGCATGACCGACGCGTAGCGCTGGCTCACCCCCAAATACTGGGCCAGCTGGGCTGTGCTCCCCGACAAGAATGCCTGCGATGCATGGTGGTCAGCATGCTGTGGATGGTTGCGAAATCCCGTTTCGCACCACGAAATGAAACCAAGGTTGAAGCTTGAAACTATTGTTTGTTTACTCGTCAGAAACCAGGCTTTCTGAGGTGGTGCAGGACTTTTTATACATCCGAAATATGACTTTGGTTCCCACGAAGGGCGTGGGTGGATGATCGATGAGGGTGCGTCTCAAAATAGGGACCCCCCAAAACACTGGTTGGTTGCTTTTTGGTTTCCTTTAAGCCAGCATCCAAAAGGGGCTCCCGATTTTAAACAGACCCATGTGTGTGTGTGTGTAGTGCGAAGCCATAATCCTAATGAGGCAGTCGCCAGCCTTCAGTTGCGCATGAACCGCCGAGTCCCTGAAGATCTCGGTGCCGTAGACAGCACGCGGCATGACTAAGAAGGTGGATGTATCAGACGAAACGAAAGGATTTCCTTGAGCCGGCCAGCCAGCCGCTGGCACAAGGCGAGTTCCGTGTAGGCTGATCTTCTGAGGGTCTTGTGGAGTGTGCCTTGGGTGCCCAATATGTCCAACCTACGCGTCACCCGACAAGGAGAAGGTCCCCAAAAACTGGGCCAAAACCTGATGTGTCAAGGCACCACTACCTCTGAAGCCGAGCTTCAGCCTTGGTGAAGCATCCAGAATGCTAGCTTAAAGTCTCTACCACGCAAAGGGGATCTATTGTGGTCCATCAATGTCAATTCCCCGTGGAAGAAAGTTCTGTCAATCCCTTCATCTGGATTGGAACCAAGGCTTTGGTGGGGACCCCGGAGTTGTGTACTTCCAACCATGAAGATTCATTGGTACATGACGTTGCAAGCACTGCAGGAGCCCAAGATATATCAGCCCTTGATTGAAAGAAAGAGGTGCGCAACATGGAGCAACCCCTGTCAAACGGGGAGCCGGTTACTACCATGGCTATCCTGTACCGAGTTGTCTTTTAGGTGAAAGCTAGGGAACACCCTGCCCAAATGCACTGGTCCCAACTTGGCCAAAATAAGACTATTCGCTGGGCTGTCCTCAGATGCCCTGCTACAAGTGACTAAGTGTTGGCGGGGTAAATGGAAACCCCCACTAAACTAACTAAAATGCTTTAAAAAAATGCTAAGGAACTGTGACTAAGTGTTGGCGGGGGAAGCCCCCATTGAACTAAAGTGCTAAAGAATAGGCGAACGAACCGGATGGCTGGGCGCCACGAAGATAGGATGGGAGCTCCGACAACCCAAACACTCCGCGGATTTCCGGAGCTGCGAATGATTCCCTTAGAGGAAACAACAACAATGAATGAATCGCTGTTCGCGAAGTTCTCATGTCTCATTCCCTGCATCTATCGAGAAGCAGCTAGTTGAAAGCTTCCTCAGGAGGGAATGAGTTGGAACCCCGACTCAAACAAGCTCGGGTGATATCCGCAACAGCATGCGGTGCTCTTTTTAGTGCTTGCACCACACCCGCAGCCCTCGCACAGCCTCGTAAAACCCTGGCGCAACCCTCGTTACCCCAGGGCCGCCCCGCACCGGAGCCTATCTGGGCTGAGACCCCAAAGCTTTCAGCTCTTGGGGACAAACTGGTGGTTTCCCTCATTCGGAAACCCGGCCATTTGTTGTTTGACCCCAAAGCTTTCCCTCCTTCGGAAACCCGGCCATTTTGGGGGGCTCCTAATCTCCTCCTTCCCAGCAAGTTTCAGGCCGGGCGTCAGGTCCGGCTGCCAGCTGCGGCTCCTCAGCCGCGCCAAAAGCCCCAGCGCCGCGGAGAAGCTCTTCGCGCGGCGCAGGGCCTGCGCTCGGCGTTTTGCTGGTGGGAGCTGAGGCTCGACGTAAGGCCCTAAGCTCTCCGTCTTGTATGTGTGTGTGTGTTGGCGAGACAACTGGAGCTGTTCTACAGTTTGGGCCGAAAACCACAAGATGAACAAAAGCTGAGAACAAGACTGCAGGGCCCCATGCTACGTGCCCATGCGCCTGCCCACTTGGGGTGGAAATGTTTTCCTTAAGGGCCCCTTCTGCTTACATACCTCCAGGTTCCAGGAAGTACATGGTTCCCAACCTATCTAGAAGTAATGCTTCCTTGGGGAGAGCCATGAAATGGGGTTCGTAGAAACACCCTTGGACCATGCTTGTCTGGCTTGAATTGTAGTGACCCTTTCTTCACATGCAGATCCTGACCCCTACCCCAACGGTGCCTTAATAACACACTAAGGCAACCGAGTTTGGGGAGGCGTTGGGGGTGATTAGTAACAAGTGCATCCCGACAAAAAAGAAGTTTCCACAAACGGACTAGGAAGAGAAAACTGACTTGTCCCCAGTGATGGGATAATTGGTTGGTCTCCCCCATGTCCTCATCGAAGGGTTTCCGTGAAAGGACCCGTCTCATTTTGGTGGGCGTGCAGTTTTTGGCCCCACAACAAGAGAAACGAAAGGCCGAAGGGTCCGCATGGCACCTTTTTGCGGGTTGGGCCCCAATGTCGTGTGTTGGATGGCGCTGAACGAACAGAAAGGAAACCAAGCACTTCTACCAGCACTTTCCAAGCCGCCAAAAAAGATCCGGCGCGGTCAAGGGAAAGTCATGGGATTGGGTTGGTGGGACACATGGCAGCCCCGCCTGGGTGACCTCCTTTGGGCTCACCACAAGCTCCTCCCGCACAAGGGCTGGCCCCGAAAAAAAAATCAAACTCCTCTCCCGGGTTTTGCAAGAAGAAGATGGGATTTTGAAGGAAGCTGCTCACCCATGAGAAGAGCTAGTTTGGCAAGCAACAAGGAAACAAGGTCCACGAATCCAGAGTGCTGTCAGCACATGCCAGAAGAAATTCAAATATGCAAGACATGAGCACTTTTTCTATATGTATACTTTTATATACAGACAGAGAAAAATAAATATTGCGAAATCAGTTTTTGCGCATGGGAAGAAGTCTACCTAAGCCTGGGCCCACTGCATGTGGAAGGCTTGCACGAGATCTATTGACAAGCTCTACACAAATGGTCAGGTACTGTGCGGGAGCTCTGTGTACGGGCGCTTTCTACAAAGTTCCGTGCAAGATCTCGTAAGGGGGCATTCTTAGAAGGCCCTCATACGGTCTTGCGCAAGATCTTCTTGCCGGATCTCCTGCAAGGACCTGTGCACAAGTGAGAAAGATCTGTTTGCAAGAGATCTTTACATATCTGTCGGTAGGCGCAACGCTGGAGCATCCTGCGCACCTCTCAGAGAGGATGTGTATGATCTCTTGCGGAGGCCTTTCTGTAAGGTCTCTGAACAGGATCTGCGCAAAACCTCTTTGACCTGTATGCCTGTGAGGATCTTGACAGGATCTCTGGGAAAAATGTCTGGTGAGATGTCTGTACAAGATCTCTTCGCAGGGGTTTTGAGAATATATCTCTGCGCAAGTTCTTGAAGTAGGCTCTCCGAAGTAGACCCTGCGCAAGGTCTCGTGGGGGGCGAAGCTCAGGAGGCTTTGATTTTTGTTTAGGGATCTGTGCAAGATCCCTCTGGATAACCTTGGCAAGATCTCTGCATAAGACATCTTTGCAAGGTCTTTACAAGATCTCCGCACAATTCTTATGTTTGTGATCTTTGCAAGAAGGGTCCTACAAAGGTCCCATGGAGGCCCTTGACAAGATCTCTCGGGAGGATTTCCAGCCGGCTCGCTGTCTCGATGTTCCAATGCCCCGCCGCAGCTAAGCTCCCCAAAGGGTTCACTTGCGACAACCAAAGCTCACACGACACCATGGCAAGAGCAATGGAAAACAGCCAAGTCCGCAGAGGGTTCACTTTCGATGTCAAAATGCTCAGAGGGTGCGCTTTCGGTGTTCAAAGCTCACACGGCGCCGCGGCGAGAGAGCCATTAAAAAGAGCCAAAGTCCGCAAAGGGCTCCCTTTCGATGTTCAACCTTCGCACGGCACCAAAGCGAGCGCAGTCCAAGACATCCAAAGTCGCGTTAGATGTTGAAACTCGCATCGCTTCACAGCGAAAGCCTCCGACGCACCCAATCCCCGCAATCGCCAAGCCAGCGCCGGAAGTCGCACGGCACAGTGACAGCACACCTCGAAACACACCCGAGTCGCACTCAAAACCTGGTACTAAAATGGTCTACCCAGAACCATGTACAGGATTAAGAAGGCGGATATCCGCAGCCATTTCCCCTTACTAACCTTCATCTACCCGGGTTTTGAGCACGTGGGACCCGAAGCGCGTGCGGCTTCGACCCAAGCGGAACGCGTGCGCCCCGGCGAAGCCGAAGCACTTGGCCGATGCAAGCCGGCGACTAAACGAGGCCAAGCCTCGAGCCCATTTCCGTCACCATGGCTACAGCAAATTCCCATCCCAAGGAAAGTCGGAGGAAAAAAAGGGCACGGCTGGGGGTCCATGGCATCTTGCGAGTGAGAGAAACACCACCCGAAAGGCTTGAGTGGATTCGTCGGAACATGTGCGGGCGTATATTGCTCACCCAAGTGATCTTGGGGAAAGGACTTTGTCAACCTGCTTGTCGCGGAATAAACCCGAAACCAAGACCGCATCTGTCCCGTTACATCGGCCTACGGTACACAAGAACCGCTTGAACCCGAACCCTCGGGGCGCATGTCCAAATGCAACATGGAACTCCCAGTGCCTCGCAGGCTTTTGGTAGGTACTTGTTGCATTCCCATAGTCACCTCAAGTGAACGCACCACACAGAAAGGCCACACATTCCCAAGCTAGTCTTTGAAGATCACATAGGACACACACACACACACATTCTGTCCTTGGTTCAAAGGAAAGCCAACCGGAAACCCGAGCCTTTTTGGGGGGCCCAAACACTTCAATTTCGATACACTCGTTTTTTTGACCTGGCACCCGGACACCCAGAAGCTTCGAGACCCCGCTGTCCATGTCAGAGATCGATCAAGGCCAGGAGCTCACGAGTCGCCTCTGGGCGAGTGGCCAAAACATGGGGGAGGGGATGGGATGGGATGAACCCCTCAGCCACAGGCTGAAAGAGACCATCGGAGAGTTCTGCCAGAGGGTCCATGTGAGTTTTACAAAAACACGCCAAAGGCTCCGAAACGGAGATCATACCCTCGCAGGCTGGTCGTTTTGAAAACCTTTCTTGGGGCAGAAGAAGGGTATTGCAATTGATGCCAAGAAAATGCCTCAACATGCGTGGTGTACACTGGGTGTTTCTTCAAAACCGGGTGCTGTGTCAAGACGCCGTTTCTCCGTTTCCCTTAGCAGCAACTGGTTGACGAGAAAATCGGCTTGGGGGAAAAAAACATGAAACAACAGACGAAGTCTGCATCATGAGAGGTCCCTTCAAGAATGAGTTGATCTTCCAAATACACTCTCACAGGCGCCACGCCAGTGGGAAGGGTAAGGATAGAAGGACGCTGGGGCAAAAAACCCTCCTCTCTGACAGTCGAAAACGCGCGCACCCAAACATGAACTCCGTCTTGGTGAAGATTCCTTCTCGGCCAAAAAGGCATTGGCAGCTTCGGGTTTGGTTCGTGGAGGTTGGTATTGAAAAGAGAAGCCAAAGGGGAACGCTGGCGGTCCCTTGATTTCATGCCATTAGCATGGGCGAGCTTTGCTCCACATCAGCATCAATTCCCCAACCTGAATTGAGGAATTCCTAAGGAAAGGACCTCTATATTCAGCAACCTCACCCATTTGACGTCCATATAGGTGAGCTCGACGCAATGTGGCCGGGGTGTTCGTTCCCCAACGCCACCGGCAAAAAAAAGAAAGGCACATACCGAGCCTCGGACCAGAGAAGCATGGCATACTGCGAATCAGAAAGCTGCTGAAGTGCCGTCCCTTTCTTGCAGGGACCTCCCCCTCGCCCCATTTGCATCGCTTCACTCACGGGTGCTTTTTCTATGCTGTTCCGAACCTTGCGAACTGCATTCGCTGAGCTGCTGCCTTTCTTTGTGCGGCGAAAACAAAGCGACACCCATCTGCTGTTTGTTGTTTTCTTTCCGTCCCTGAAGGCCAACCAGATAGTTTTGCAATTGGGCTTTTAGAGACAGCTGGCTCTACCTCTCTGCACCTCATGTTACCTCTGCCAATGGTAGGACCAGGAAGCAACAGGATCCTTTCACCTGCCAGGGGTCTTCCTTTGTCGGGGTTGCAGTCCTGTGCCTTGCGAGGATCTTGAGCCGGTGTTTGCTTCGCAAGGCTCGTAACTCGGTTTCCTTCACACGACGCGTCGACGCGCTCGTAACTCGGAGATGCGCAGCCAGAGAGCTGCTAACAGCCGACGTCGTAAAAGCTTCTCTGCCCACGAGCCCAACGCATGAAGCCTTCCCCTTTGCAGGCCCCGTTGATGGGAAACGTCACCCGCAAGTCGCGACCCTTCAGAAGGGCAGACCTTGTAAGTCCCCGATTTGACGGCCCAAGATGCCTTTTGAGTCTGTGGTGGTCAACAAATAGCCCCAAAAAGTCCAAGCACTCCGTGCACCGTTTTGCGGCGCTTGGTTTCAAGAGCTTCATCGATTACCACTACAGGGTTGGATTTTGCTGGCATACAAATGCGTCTCACAATGGGCCACCAAACTGATTTCCTGTCCTCCCTTGAAAGACGGTCCCGAAAGGGGTTCCCAAGAAACAACACACCCAGAGAGCAGTAAGGAAACCACCCAGGTGTTCCTTACGTGAACTTACGGGCCTTTCCCTCAAGAGGGCATGGGAAATTTTGGGTCCGGCCCCCCTGACTGTTGTGAGATTTTTGGTGGGCCCACGTAATTCTGTCAATGACGGATACCACCAGGCCCCCTGGTAAAAATTACCATACCTACAGCGGTGGACAAACCTTGAGGTATTCTCAACATGCTTGTTTCGCCGTAGACTAACATGAACTCCTCAGCCCCGCCCCCCGTTTTTGGAGGAATCTCCTTTTGAGCCTTTTTGGGTTCCATGAACAAATTGAAGAACAAATTGAAGGGGAGTAAATCAGGGGCTTCTCCAAGTCGCCACAAAAATCGGACTCGCGGAAGACACCCTCAATGTCCAGCTGGTGGAGAGGACCCGAGAACCGCAACCAGCCCTGAACCAGCCATGAACCGAGCTGAAGGCCGGCCTTTCATCCATCCAAACTCCACCCAAAACCAACTCCAAACCCAGGAAGCCAAACCTAAACCACTCTCTGGGCACCTCATTGGCAGTCCCGGGCTATCCGATCCGCGAAAAGTGACGAACTGTTCGGAGAAATGGAAACTGTCCGTTGATCAATGCCCATCCCCCTCCTCACTTTTCGTTGGGTGTGTCCTCTTTTTGGTGGTTGGATTCTTCTCTTGGCCCAAACTGTTAGGCGTCCCCGCTTCAGCGAACGCCCCACTCCGCTGCTCCACCCTGAAACGATTCTGACAGCTTTTCTTCGCCGCTTTGCTGAAACAATCCGCGGGGCGGCAAGGCAGTACTGCCCCCCGCGTGCGGTTTTTTCTCCAACCTGCATGCCCAGCAGCAGGGAGGCATGAGTCAGCCATTTCTGGGCAGAGCGGGAGGAGTTCTGCATCTTTCTGGGCAAGTTACTATGATGCACACGAGTGGAAGCAAGGAATCCCCAAGGAACCTTCAATGGCAACATCACATTTACCCCCGGACAAGGTTTTACAAACTCAAATCCTCCCCCCGTGGACTGCAAGAAGCGTGCTTCGGGAGCCCTCCGGAGTCCTCCTATGTGTATATTTATATGTGTCTATATACATGTGTATATACATATATATATATATATGTATGTATATATATATATATGTATATATGTGTATATATATATATATACATATATATATATATGTATTGCACAAAAGCTGCCAGGGGGGGAAATTGAGGGAGCCCGTCCCCAGACCTGTTGCGGATCTTCTTGCAAGCCTCACTTGCAAGGCTTGCAGCCCTTCCGCCGCTTCCCGCGGTTTAGCAAGCAGGCTGGAGTGGTTGTTGAGTGGTTGTTGATTCCCTGAACCTTCTGCTTCTTTGTAGTCAACCCCGGCTGCCAATTAATAAATGCACCCAATTGATAGATTGTTTT
>CAUJNA010003259.1:406008-456008 GCA_963377175.1 Effrenium voratum | reverse complement strand
GGGCTGTCCGTTTTCCGATCCCCCGCTAAAAGTGACTAACTTTTAGTGGTTTAAATGGAAACTACCACTAAATACTAAAAGGCAAAAAGGCTAAGGAACTGGATGGCTGGGAGCCACCAAGCAAAGGGAACGCAGGGGGAACGTATTCTCCGCGAACTTCGGGAAGGCACCCAAAAAAAACGTCCGGAAGCGGAGCGAGGGTTTTGCCCAGGCAGAGACCAACCAGCACGCTCAGGCATATGTCCAGCTCCAAGAAGACAGGATCCAACTGAAAGTGGTAAGAAGACATCTTACCAGGGTTCCAGGGAAAACGGCATTAAAAACAATTGGTTGAAGAATGTGGGCAATCAATCCCGTGAACACAACTTGAGGTTGTATACAAAGAGAGTGACAAAGTGTTTGACCCGTTTCAGGGATATCGTTGTTTGTTACTCCTTTGCAGTGTTGTGGTTTTCGTCTGATCGTTCTACGGACATTGCCAGGGAAGCGGGGACACGGCCATGGTCTTCAAGTAGCTGTTTGTCTCGCTTTTCGTTGTCGCTTTTGTTACCGTGTTGTTCTCAATTTGAGACAGTACCACGGAACAAGGAATTGGGACCCAAGACCCCAGCAAAACTCCGGACATCCATGGCTTTCCTACAATTGCACGGCCCCACTGCGCGTCTTCGATCAAGTGAGCAGAGCACTCATGTTGTACCAAAGCTTGTCATTTTTTTGTTTACTCCTTATCGGTTTGCATGTTTTGTCCAAAAAAGACCGGCCAAATACTAACGCAGTATTATTCCCCCCGCCAGAGTTGTGGGTACAGTTGGGTCAGCGCCCCTACAGAATCTCAACAAGAACCTCAGTTCAACTTGGCAACCAAAAGGCCATGTTAAAGCTCATATTGTGTGTGTGTGTCTTGTTTAAGGGTACCTTTTTTGGGTTGTTTTACAGGGAATTGAAAGACAAACCACTTGTACAGAAAAAAGACAAACTCATAAGGACCCGACCCCCCGTGATTGAATCCATTCATTGCGGAGTGCCTCAAATAGAACTCCGCAGGGTCAATCAACAATAGAACTCCGCAGGGTCAATCAAAAAGGAGCCAGGTGTCCAGCTGCAAATGTCTGGAGAGCCCCTCTTCCAAGACAAGGCGAGGCAAGCCCAACACAGGGCTTCTGTTGACTGTTGAATCGACGGGTTTGGAGGCGGGCAGGGAGCTGGGGGCTGGGGTCGAATTCCAAGTGACGGCGTTCCGACGATTTCGAACATCACATTTTGGCAGGGTAGATCGGAAGGGGCCCCGGAGAAAAAGGCTTAAGACTTAATACGCGATGAGTTGGGACGCGGTTGACAAGAAGCGCATCGTAGGCTTACCCTCACCATATCCGGGCATGGACCCGCCCATAAAGAGCCAAAGGATGTCTTCAGGTTTCCACCAACGACACGCGGTAGAGCTGAACACCAACTCGCCGGCGCGGGCCGCGGCCCTTATTCCAGTCACTTTAAAACAACCACCAGCTTGCTTCCCACCGTCCCCTCCGACGTGCGCCGCCAACTCCTCGCCCTACCGTCAAATGTCCAGGAGCCCATGGCAAAGGCGATTCCCCCAAACCCCAAATCTCCATGACCCAAAATGTCGTCAGCTGGTTGGAATTGGACCTCGTGCCACAGATGGTTCGGGCCATGCTTGGCTGGACGGACACCCTTCCGGCCTAGGGGCCGCGAGTTGCTGGCCTGGGCTCATGTGGAGCGTTGGAAACCTGGGGTGGTGTCTAGAAACTGAAACCGGTGGTTTCCCGTGGGCTTCTATCGGAACTCACGAAGGAAAACAAATGGACCCACATGGGGGGTTCATTTGAATGGAGAACGAAATGGGTGGTGTTGCGTTGGTTTGCGTGGCAGGATACACCCCCCCAAGACGGTACTGTCTGGCAATACAAAAGCCGCCCAAGCCATGTCTGCCAGCTTCCCCCATTGAAAGGAAACGCGGCGGCGCCCCTTCTCACCAAAAGAAATCCGGCCGCACGGTCCCTGAGGAGCGGCTCGAGCTGTTCAACCGGCACCCGAAAGGCCATGAAGCTGAAGGGACTCTTGACATAATGTGGATGGACGAAATCCATTCGCACCACCTGAGTCATAATCAAAACCCGGTACTAAAATAGTCTACCCAGAGACATGCAAAGAATTAAGAAGGCGGATATCCGCAGCTATTTCTGGTTGGGATTGTCCCTTACTAACCTTCATCTACCCGGGTTTTGAGCACTTGGCTCACCTGAGAGACCCTGAAATGAAAAAAATTGCCTGTAAATACCAACCAGCAATGGTTTCCCATGGTTTCAACGCGGTGCGACATGGATTTCGCAACCATCCACAGTAGCCCTCCAGAAGTTGCTCTCTGGCGAAGAAACTCTCTGAGCTCCTCACTGGCACGGCGGCTGGCCGCGCCTGCCCAGACAGGCACTGGGGATATCTACTTGTGAACTGAAGCATGTTGCCCTCGTAAAGGCTTGAGGTCTTGGGCAAGCACAAGAACGCTTCTCTTGGAAACCTCCCAAACCAGCCTCGCACCAGGGTAACATGCGGCTTGCCCCTGAAAACGGATGATGAAAGGAGGTTTTGGCAGAGAAAATATGGCAGTGATGTTTTGGCAACATCGATGACCTGCTGGATGAAAAAGGAACCAAACTGAAACCTGTGCACATCCTGTCCATTGACGGCGGCCGAATTGACTGAAAATCTTGGTCGAACCTGAATGGGAGCAGGCGGAAAGGCTTCATTTGGTGAAACATCCGCTGGGTTCTCTATGTTTCCACCAACATCACCCAAGGTGAATCATGTCAATTTGGCCTTTCCAAAAAGACCACGCGCTCTCAAAGAAGTCCGGGTCTGAGCCCATCAGGGCCGTCTGTTGGGGAGTCCAGCCCCTGAAGCGCGGATTGCACCCTGAGCTTCACTTACCCAGAAGCTAAATGAACAACAAGTCTACCCAACACCACGTAAGGAATCAGGGCGGAGATCCGCACCTATCTTCGGATGATTGTGGCTCCTTTGATGTCTCTCCATCAAATGTCCCCACGTCGCCTGCGTCTGCACCGGCTGCGGCGCTGGCTGCGCCGGTTGCGGCGCAACCGCCGGCTGTGCTGGCTGCGAGCGAGGATAGCCTCGGGGCTGGCCCCCCCCCCTTAAGCATGGCATGGGGCTCCCCAACAAAGGTCAATGTCACACTGACCCACGCCCAAGAGTCTTCGTTTCAGAAAACACGGTAACGAAAACACAATTGTTGCCCCAAGTTCAGATTCAACCAGAGGGACCTCCAGTTTTGCCCCAAGTCGGGAGCGTGAAACACACCTTCACCCAAAAAAGTTACAGGTCATCTCGGGCAAACCGATATGAGCAGGCGGCGGCGCTGGGCGAGGAATCGGCTGAACATATCGCATCTCACCCCGGCAGTTTGACGGAACCTCAGTGCCCTGGGGGTCAAAAGTAAGATTCCCATGCTTTTGCTGGGGATGGAATTCTTGCACATGGCGGGTTGATCAACATTCCTGGCCGTCAAATGACTATGGGAAACGCTTCCCACTGAGTGGGAAAACGTCATCTTTTTGGCGGATTTCCCTCATGGACATCCCATGTAAAGGACCTTTAGCTCAACCCCAGCATCGCGGGTTGCATCACCATGTTGAATACGAAAGGGCTCCACCACTTATGTGCGTACTACTGATATTCACCCTATGGAGGCCCATGTCCTATTCATATACGCGGCAACCAAAACCCAAAGGAAACCGCAATCAAACCAGAAGCAACTTCAGCAGGGATCCTTACAATACAATAGAAACACCTGAGCATTGCCTTGTAAATGGTGGTTTCCCTTTATTTGGTCCATGTTTCAATTGGTTGCAACAGGTATCTTTTTACGGAGCCCTGCTTGTTTAAGCATAACTGAGGGTTCCTGAAAGCATCCAAACACCTGCTGATCAAGCTTAAGTCAGCTGTGATTTGTTCAGATGGAAACCCAAAGGAAAACCAACGCTCTTCGGCACCCCTAAGCCACCGTGCCGTGGCCGTCGCTGCTCACCGGCCTCGCTGTTCGACGTGTGGGAGCCATGCGTGGCACATGGGCAAAACTCCACGTGTGGACCATGGTGAAGGTTCCCTTAGTGACATTGGACTTTGAGGAGTAACCCTCCAGTTCCTGATGCTCTGTTGGTGTGTGAGCATGTGTCTGTGCGTGCCCCATAACATCCCCTTTACCACAGTGAACGACTGCATTTTTGTTGGACTACTGCTTGTCCCAAGGTCTGATTTGCAAAATGAATGCTAGAATCTTGGCCACCAAAAATGTCCCTTCAAATCATCCCAACTCAAATTGGTGCGTACCCTCCTGGGGTTTTCGTCCCTCAGCAATGACCATGTTCTTGCAGAACCCCGGTCCTTGTCAAGGTAATTGCAAAAAATGCTAACCCAAGAACGTTGCTTTCAACCACGATGGCAGCCAACGTGCCTTTCAAGAGCAGGGCATTCTTACTTAGCAAGTCGGTACAGACGCCATTGCTCCCTTGGGGGTACTGTAGTTGTTTGGGGCTAGTGGAAGAGAGAAGGGTATTTACATGGGCAAACAACCCAGAGAACGAAGACTTACCACCATGACTCTGGTGGGTTCCTCGCCGCAGGATGCTCAGCCTACTTAGTGAGGTTGCAATCACGGTTGGAGTTGGGGTACAAATGTTATAACCTCGCGCACATAGGTGTACTTTGGTAAACACGATGGCTCTGGCAGATCGCTATCTAAAGCCAAACTGAAATCAGAGGACCCCATCTATTCTCAACCAACTGACCAATGCAAGTAGAGGTTTCTTTCTCACTGGAATATGGTTTGCCACTCCTGAAAGTGGCAAATCAAGGGTTCCTGTTGGTTTCCGGTGTACAATAAATTGATATTATAAAAACAAAAAAAATCCAACGCGGAACTAGAGCCTGGAAGCACTGGCGAACAAAGACACTCAACTGGGCTGCACCTTTTCAGTGACTAGCTTGTGGCTTAAATGGGAAACTACCACTAGGCCCCCTAAAGACCAAAAAAAAAATGCGCCAAACCGAGTCAATGAACCCGAAAAAGCCGGGCTCCTCTTCCCCCCGTCGCCCCTACCCCCCCCCCCCCGGGTGGCTCGCGGGGAGTGCCTCTGCGGCTGCGGCTCCTCATCCTCCGCCTCCAGCGCGATGGCCGCCAGCGTGGGGTCCCGCGTCAGCACCTGACATCGCAATCAAAACTTGGGTGTTTCCTTGGAGTGGACTCGCTACTTCTCCTTGCTTGGGGTGGATGGCTGGCAGATTGGGCACCTTGACCAATCAAACCACAGGGAGGCTGAAATGAGTCACAATCAAAACCCGGTATTAAATGGTCTACCCAGAACCATGTACAGGATTAAGAAGGCGGCGGCAGCCAGTTATGGTTGCGATCGTCCCTTACTAACCTTCATCTACCTGGGTTTTGATTGTGGCTTACCTGATGACGGTGGAGGGTGGGCGGTTGGGCGGCTGGGCGGGCGGTAGGGGTGGTGTGGCGGACTGCTTGACGAGACAAACGGTGTACACCATGTGGTTGAGATTCTCCTAATGCTGGATGTCCCGTTTGGTTGGCAGGTGAAGGGACGAAAAGGCAACAACCCTGCTTTTTGAGGTCCTTCGCTTTGAGAAACACCCATGCGTCAAAAGGCCCCCGCCCTTTTATGGTCACACGTTCGAAGACACGCGGATGAGACCGGTCTCCAGTTGGAACACCCCAAGCTCAGGTGCCTACTCCGATCTTCAGCTTCCATGAGCCGACAGGAAGAGTAGCAACCCCCCAGACAACAGAAAAAAAAAAGGAGAAAAAAAAATCAACGTCACGTCCACCCTCTGGCCCACATTCCTCGTTTTACCTGTCAGGGTCCAAGGCACAGAGCTGGGACTCTTTTGAGTTCGGGAACCTCGATGGACTCCTTGTCCTGTTGCGTTCTCCCCAAGACGCCCACCAAACGGGCAGGTTGGGAGCTTTTGTTGCAGCCCTCAAGAATCAAACGCATGAAAAGCCTAAAGAAAGAAGGCGGGTTTCTGAGTATGCTGCAGCTTTGGGACGACATTCCTCAAAACCACAAATGGCCGTACCCAAAATCGCCCCGAGGCCCGAGGCCTCTGAAAACTGAAAAACCCCATGCCCGGCAAATTTGCCGCAGGAGGCCCTGGGGTGCACATGCCCCAAAAAGGATTGGTTCCCCAACAGGGGGGTGGCCACGGATCAAAGCGCATTGGTGCCATTTCGTCTGCCGATTCTTGGCAAACGGCAAAAACGTCAACCAAGTCCTCCAGTAGAGATGTTAGAATAAGGGTACCCTTTTCTCTGTGGTCTATTTTAGTAGGGGAACCCTCCTGAGAAAGGACACCTAGCTGGGGGACCTAGCCAACCAACCAATCGCATCGAACTGTCGAAGGGCATGCTCAAAAGGGACCCTGGGTTACATCGAGAGGTGGGCACCCGTCAAATGGCTCCTTTCGTTCTGAACGAACCCATCCACCCAGAAATCAAACAAACCCACACACACACACACAAAAACCCCACCAAAACAAAGATTGTGGGTATGAGTCCAAACAAAAAAGCAACCAACCCCCTCTGCGTGCACAGTCCCCTCCCTTCCCCACACGGGAATCCTTTCTTCACGCGGGGTTACAGGCACCAGGCACCGGAATGCGCTCTTTACGCCTCTGCAGCTAAGAAATGACTCCAACTGGTTGTGGATTTTTCGGCCCCAAACAAAACAAAACGGCTTTCCTTTAGTTTCCATGTTAAACCACCCCAACAAGGGCACCCTTCAACAAGCCCAATGTAGGGGAAGGGAGGCAGATCCAGGGCCCAGCGCGGAGCTCGCGCGCAGAAGCACTGCCAGCTGGGACGCCAGGCTTTTTCCTCGGAGCGACGCGTTTTTGGGTCGGGCCTATTTCTGAGGTCGCGAGTCAGCGTGCGTCCTGCTCTCGTTTTTGGTCGCTGGTGCTGTTGGTGTTTGTGACCCGGCGCCCGCATGCTTTACAGGGGGGCCAACGAAGTTGGACTTGCCACGTCTGACGAAACACACTGGCTCCCAGGACCGGGCGACAAATCGCTCGCCCCGTTTGAGCCCTTACCTGAGCTACAACGCTAGGCACTGAGAAAGGCAGTCCGCCTTGTGTTGGTTGCTAGCACATCGGGCCACCCCCCTTCAAGTAACATTGTAGGTCCCAAACGGGGCGCATGGTCCCGGCACTGTGTTTTGCAGCACAATCGGATCCCGGAGACGTCCCGGAGACATCCCGCTACTGTGTTTTACAACGCGAACGGATCCAGGAGACATCCTGGCACTGTGTGTTACAGCACAAACAGCTCCCGGCAACATTCTGGAACGATCCCGGCTCGGTTTACAGCGCAAACAGTTCCCAGAGACTTCCTGAACCGATTCTGGAACTGTGTTTCACAATGCAAACGGCTCCCGGACACACTCCGGAACGATCCCCGTCACCATGTTCTACGGCACAAACAGCTTTCGGCGATTTCCCACCTTGAACGGACTCCGGACAGATTGCACAAGGAGGCCTGTTCATGGTCGGGGCAGCGTTGCGGGCAAGCCGCTTGCCCAAACAGGGAAAGCGCCAAGCCGCGGGAATGCGTGATCAGGCGACGCTTTTGGGCCCAGAAACGGCGCCAAACAAATCAAGTGTGTTGGCTTCAGCATGGTGGGCACCACATGTAATTGGGTCTGAATTGCATTGACTGCATCAACCTTTGATTCTACTAAAGTGTTTTTTGTTTATGGTTTATCTAGAAGCCTCGCTATGATCCCTGTTCCAGGCAAGACCGAGCCACCTACAATAAGGTATCAAGGAGTGCCCGCTGCTCGCCTTTCAAACATTTCCATCCCGCATTCGTCCAGAATTCGTTTGCGAGCGGGTATCCACCCGATATAAAGTGAGTCACAATCAAAAACTGGTATTAAAATGGTCTACCCAAATGCATGTAAGGGCTTCTTTCCAGGCGGATATCCGCACCCATTTATGGCTGGGACTGTTCCTTACCGACCTTCATCTGGCTGTGGCTCTAAAACATGTACCAAAATGGCACCGTGGCAAATGGAACCAAAGACCAGATCCTGCGTAATCCTATCTCTTTAATTCTGAGCCACAGCTATCTACCCGAAGCGGTTTTGAGCCATCGGTCGGGCGCGGTCGAATCTTCGGCTCAGTCCGCGGCGTTCTTCCAGGATGTGAGGCCTCAGCCGCTTGCCGCGGCTCGCTGCGGCCGAGGCTCTCTTCGCGCTCTTCGCAAGGCCGAGGGTTTTTGGGGCACCCACGTCGGTCCAGCCCCATGGTTTTCAACATCAAACAAGTAGTATTGTTCAGGCATGTTTGCACAAAGACTCTGTTTGCACAGAGACTCTGTTTGAATCAACTCCTTTGTCTATTTCTCTTTGAAGGCAGCCGGGGCCCTGCGTTTTGCCTTTGAAGGCAACCAGGGCAACGACGCTGGTCGACACCAAATGCTCTCTCCAAGCGGCCTGAATTCTCATGTGCCACGGTCTAAACTCCAAAACGTGGTTCAATGTGCGAAAACCAGTGCCAGGTATGTTTCAAGAATCCCGAATGAAAAATGAACCCCCCTTTTGATCTTGGGCTCTCCAAGCAATATCAGGGGCTAAGCAATTGCAAACATTGTGATCCCATGGTCAGAAGGCAATTTGGTTGAATACAACCATTGATGGACAAAATCCACTAGTCGAGATGGAATACTGCAAAAAACACCAATCCCATCTGCTGCGAACCGGATTTTGTCCATCCACAATACCCCACAACCCCCGGTCAAATACCAATGGCTCCATGACCACCCTTCCGAATCCCAAAGCAGATAGGCCCATGCGAGAAGCGCTGCGTGCCCCAACTTTGACTTGTTTCCGTCTGTTTGCCAATGTGTGCCAGCGCAGCAGCTGATTTGGATAGCACAGAAACAGACAAGATGCCTCTTCCAGAAAGTGGCGCCAGTTGATGGGTGAGGTACCTGAAAGCCAAGTTGAGTGAGAGGAGTAAGCTGTAAGTTCAACCCGTCTACTTGTCCTGCACTAGAAGATGACCAATCCTAATCATTGCTCCCTAGAGAGGCTTAAGGATTGCCTTTCAATGGCCAAATCGGGGTGGAGTTCTATGTTCCTCCAACCAAACCTAAGAATAAATATGGCCATGTCCCAATACCCCACTAAAATAGACTGAACAGGGTGGTGAATTCACCTACCCCAAAATGGGATCCCAAAACGGTTTTGACAACCACAGCCATATGGGCGCCTTTTTCAGAATAGGGGGCTCCTGAGAGGCATGCAGCCTTGTGGCGCTCCGTAAGCTTGTGGCGACCCCAAGAGGGGCGCACCCGAGCCATCCTCCGACAGGTGATCTTCTCATGGGGTGCCATTGGCCTCCTTCTCATGGTCAGACGGGGGGTACATACAACGGTGGAAAATGCCTGAAAAAACAGTTGGAAACAAACTGAAACTGGGTGGATTCCGTCCCAATATCCGAACTGGAACCAAAAAGCACAGCTATATTGCCTGGTCCCATTTATTTGAATTTGCTTTAGGCTGGTCTTTCGAAGGTGGACGTTACACCCTGAAGAGTCATACCCGGACTGAACTGAGGATCACCGTAAGGACGCCAACTCACCGTTAGGACACCGATCTGGCGAGTTTCTCCAATTCACAAACCGGACATATGGCCATGGGTACCCCCCTGGCCAAACATCCCAATCCAACCACTAAAATAGGTTCTAACATGGGTGAATTCCCCTACCCCCCAAAAATTTGGGATCCACCAAACCGGTTTTGACCACAGCCACATGGGCTCGAGCTCCGGCAAGGGAGCCGTGATCACCGCTGCGCCACGGACCGAGGCCCCTGCGGCTCCCCCAAGAGCTCCGAGATCTTGTCCTGTGAAAGGGGCCGGCCACTGAAGCGGAGCCCAAAGGTCGCTAAAAAGAGATCCAGAGACCCCAAAATGGATGGAGAACCAGTGGTTTTCCTCGAGAATGACAAAAAAAAAAAGGGGGACTCGAAAAAGAAAGACGCACCGATTGATTAGAGAGAACGCTTCTTGGCTAGCGCTGGTCGGGCAGCTGTAGGTCTTCCAACTTTGTGGATGATTGCCCATTGATTCTCCCAAAATCCAAACCCACAAAGGTGCCCTCAAACAAGAGGGGGACACATTCCCGACTGGTTTTGGGGATCCTCATGTTTTGAGGTGTCCCAAAGGGCATTGAAGAGCCAAGGTCATCTGCCCCCGAACCCGACCGAATCACATCCTTCTGGTTGAGCGTGTTGAGCAGCTCAAACTGGAGCTTGTCCTGCACCTCAGTCGCCCATACCCGATGATATGACTTGGCCAGACTCAGCTCGAGACTGCAGCTACTTTTGGCTGGTGAAAGGGCAATGAAGGAAGACCCCTGGGGCAAATGGGGGAATTGAGTTTGGAACGGGCCGCGCCCACTGGTTGGAACTCTCCCTGACTCTCCCCCCTCACCTTCACTCCAGGTGTTGACTCTTCTGCAGTTAGCTCGAACCACGCAAACACAGAAACATTACGGACATCTGCCCAAAGGAGGCCGACGGACACCCAAAGAGATTTGTTTGCATGGTATAAAAGCATTTCGCCTCTGGCTGATGACGTCTTCCTCAAATCCTTTCAGTCGAAGTTCTGAACACATCTCCGACCCCCAAGGATGAATTCAGGACACTGGCACTGAAACGCCGAGTCGAGCTTGAGGTCTGGTGTTTGTGTTTTTTTCAAAACCCGCCACCGGATCGATCCGGTCAGATCTCGGGCATCCGGGCGGCACGGACCAAATAGAAGCCGATCGCCTTGGGGATCGCATCCCTCACATTGCGCACCTCGGACTTCCAGACTTACCGGTCGCCTCATGACTATTTGTTTCGCGTGGGGAACTGTCCCAAAACCGCCCCAACACTAGGGGAAACAGCTGGTTCGTAAAAATGCAGTGGTTGAAAGGAAAGGGAACATGGAGTAGCCCTCGCCCAAAAACTCCTAGAGTGGACGGTCAAAGGGTTTTGGAAGACTGCCATCCTCTCGAAAAGGTCCTCTGTCCACGTTCCTGATTGTTGGAAGGAGGACAATACCCCTTTGCTCTTCTTGTTGACCCCATATCCAACCCTCGGATTGCTAACCGCCAAATACTGGTTGTTGTCGCCAGTTTGAACCCTCAAACCTGGGTGGCACAAGGAGGGCGCGTCCGAGACACAGCCCAAGAATCCTTTGGGTATTGCTTGCTTCACGTTGTGTCATGAATATACTGTGATTCGGGCACGAGCCTGTGCCCAGGCAATGGGTAAGTTGGGGTAAACAAGCCACAAAAGAAAGGTTCCCCAAAAACAAACCAATCCCCGGTCCCAAAGATCAGGGTTTCCCACACACCAGAGAACAACAACCAAAAGGAAATCAAACCAAACAAGAAAAGGGTTAACCCGCAACCTTGGTCGACAACAGGCCGCACGACTGGTCCCTACCAACCTGGCGGCGGCCCGAGGTCTCTTTCTCCCCCGAGATGCCGTCGGTCGACGCAGGGGTTCGGCGACGCCCATTCGAGGCGCGACGGAACCCAAAACTTGAGCCAAACACCACAGGTCAGTCACTACCGCGACATCCCTGGTGATGAAATAAACCATGGCTAATCACACCCCCCTCACGAGGAGCCCGTCATATGACGGGTGGAGCGTGCCATTTACTGATAGGATTTAACTGCTCGCATGCGTCCGCAAACAGCTGGACACTACCGCCGTCAGCGGTGGAGCAAACCCACAAAGGCAGTTGCGCGACATCCCGGGCATTAAATTCCCGCCACCACCCCGAATTAATCGGGGTAACGCTGTCCAACATACCTTGTGGAAAAGTCCACATGACGACACTAGGTCACAACTGTTTGCATCAACAATGCAAGAAGTTTAATTCTTATCAGAAGCCATGAAATAAAAGATAACGTATGTCCATTAGTACCCTCGCCTAACGGCAAGAGGTACTCCTGACCATGCGTACCTGAAAAATGCCTGAATTCCGCAAACCCGGGAGTAACCCCCCATCAGTTTGCTTTCCCTCTCACTCATACTGCTTCCGGATGAGCACGTCCAGCAGCTCAGCAGCGGTACGGGAGAGACATGACCTCCGCGCCTCAGCGGTCCGGGAGGGACATCGCCACCTCCGCACCGCGCCGACCGTTGGAGAACGGACGCAAGCCTATCGGCCGCAATCCTCGTGACTCAGCCTACCGGCTATCGTCACGTCTCCTCCGGTCACGTCCGCCCCGCGCACGGTCCCTATCACGATCCCTTTCGGATCTCCTGCGATCATCTCGCCTTCGATCCCGCTCCCGATCGAGTGAATCATCATCACGACGATCACGAGCATCGTCCCTCCTCCTGTCGCGATCATCCTCGCGCCGCGGACGATATCTGCGCCTCCTCGACTCTCTGGAATCCCTGGTGTCCACGGTCCTAACGGACCTCCGAGAAGGAGTACGGGAAACATCCGACTCCCTACGCCTCCTCCCAGATTGAGAGTTCGATCTGGTTGAGAGCTTCCAGTGCCGACGCGTCCTCACCATTTCTGATGAAATCCCTAACCTGCTTGTTCAGCACTCTGTTGGTGGAGATCGTCAAGAAAGCGTCCACCACCGAACTCTCAGGCAGCACCAGGAAGTGACCCTCCACCGGGCTCGCCGCAGCCCGCTCAGCAGACTGCAGCCGGATCTCCCCGCCTTCAGGCTTCTTTGCCATCGCCTTGGAGGCAGTCAAAGGCGCTACCGCATCCTTTGCCGAAGATCTGCCAAGCGCGGAGTGAAGATCATCCCCGCTAGCTTCTCTCGCTGCCGCACCTGGTCTGCTGTCGACATCGCCAGGCCTCGTGGATGCCTCCCGCTTTGTCGACTCCTTCGCAGCCTCGTCGGGATCCCAACGGGACTTCCTTTCTCTCTTCTGCCCTTCGGCCGACCCGCGGCTACCGCCGGGAGCGTCACCCCCGCCTGTCTTCTCCTTCTTGACCTCAACCTTCGGTTCGGCCTGCTTCGTCTCCTTAGCCACAGCTTTTGGAGCCGGAGCACTCCTCGCCTCAGATGCCGAAGCAGCCTTCCCTTTCGGCTCTGCCTTGGGAACCGGGGTCACTTTAGCCTTGGCACTCGGCCTGGCCCCTTCAACCACCATCTCGGCCCAAGACTTCTTCGGCTGAGCTGCTGCTGCATCAACCTCCATCGGAGCAGGTCCAGCGTCATCCTTCGCCTTTGGGACGGATGGGCTACCGCCCTTACCGGATCCTTTACCCGGCACTTCACCTGACTTTGGTGGCGGGCCGGAAGGACTACCGCCCTTACCGCCCTTTTCCCCCTTCTTCCCTTTTCCTTTTCCGCCCTTGGGGACCGGTTCCTGCTTGGGACCAGGACTCGGCGCAGCATGATGCACTGATTGGAGTCCCTCGATGTCCACGTTCAATGGTTCGGGTTGACGACCGTCAAGAACCGTCCTCACCCTTTCGTCGCTAACGTAGACGAATGGGTCACGGAATGGTGCGGGAGGCTCCGACTGTCCGGCATTGATCGCCTTCTGCACCTTGGCTATCGCCTCCTTCAACCTCTTCTTCTCATCATACCCTGTCTCCGATACCATGTACCCCCTGAGCTGCGACATCAACGCATGACTCTCCAGGATGTCCACGTCCTTTCGATGGGTCGGGTACAATGGGGTCAGATGACCAGCCGCAGAACCAATCACGTATGCCATCGGGATATAGAAAGACAAGTACGTGTCATGACGAGCGAACTTCCTAACGGAAGTCGTCATACGCCTACCCCACTGCGCAGCGTGTCTTGGATTGGCTCGGAAATACTCCGTGACCGACTCAAATCTATCGACTTGGTTGGTCTTGATCAGGTGCTTCGCCACCCACTTCTCCACAAACGCATCCGAGGCCGAAATCCCGGACACATAGGAGAATTGGAAGAGCACCTTCGCCAGCTCATCCCACGCCGCATCGACACCTCCCTTGTCTTCACCAAGATAAGGGGGAAGTCTGATGCCGCTCTGCACCGTCATCCTTAGATCGGATGCCATCGAATAGGAAATCAAATTCCTCTTGATGACTCCGACCACTTCGGAGGGAATCCTCCTGGGCTTGAACTGCCCCATGGTCCTCACCCACTCCGGCACGATGTGGCACGTTTCGAAGTCCTTTTCCTCCGCGTTGGGGATAAAGTTCGGGTAAAAGACCGGGAGCGCGCACCCGGGACACAAGTGCATCCCATTCGGCATCAATTCTGCGCACCTCAAGCAGAACGTGGCAGTCACATTCAGCCTGATCTCTTCCCGTGATCGCTTGTGCTCTCCCCTAACGGGGGTGAAGTCACCGTAGTCCCATGCCCGATGGTACACTATCGTGTAATCATCGTACATATACGCCGCCTTCCAAGCCCCCATGTGGATCTCGTTCCTAACGGCAAGAGTCTTCCTTCTCGTCAAAAACACGGGTCCAACCAAGGACCAGTGCACCCGAAGATCCACCATTACCACCACGTACCTACCGGAGTAGTTCCGCAGCCTGTCCCTGACATACCACGAAGGCGATACCTCAGCATCCGGCGCCATGGCTCCCACAAGTGGGATCAGGCCCTCATCCTGCCTACCATCCCCAATGGTCTCGTACACATCGGGCCTCGTGATCAATATCTCGATCATGGCCTTTCCATTTCGCCTCACCCTTTGGAGCTGAACCGCCTTCCGAAAGTCCGAGAACTTCATGATGACGTATCCCACCATGGGGAGTTCATTCCAATGCATCTCATACATCAGAGATCCGCCAGGTGCATCTTCCTGAGTATACCTGTGCCTAACGGCACTGTAACTCAAGTCGCGTCCGATCCGCGTGTGCCTAACGGCAACCAACCTGGTGCTCTCCTTGAGGAGAACGCCATCCCCGTCGTACATGACCATGAGCATCGCCTCCACTTGCCCTATCGGGAAAGCTTTAAGCGTCGGAATGAAGAACTTCCAAGACATCTCAGCGTTCTCCATACCCGAAATCTCCTTCAGGAACCAGATGGCCTGGTCACTTTTCACCCAGTTTCCAGCCTCGCGTCCGGTCTCCTTCAGCACACGTTCCTCGAATAACTCCGAGACTCTCTTTGAATTGATGACCAAGCCGTCGAAATCGCACGAGAGCAGTCTCATCAACTCCTTCGCCGCCTCCCGTCCTGCAACAGTGCCCACGGTCTCCTCGTAGTTCGGGAGGTATTCACCCAACCTCGTCTTCGAGGGAACCACAATCTGGCAAGTGACGGCCTCATCAGGGATAACTCCCGTTTCCCTTAGCTCCGGATTGATCTCTCGCCTATCGGCAAGATAATCCTCCTTCCCATCCAGTATCACAAGATTGTAGGTCATCTTGCTCGCCGCCCCACTAGGCCTGAACTTCCTGCTATCATCTAGCTGGTCAGGAGCAAAGGGTCCACTAGGGGCAGCTGCACTCACCAGAGGCGGTCCTCGCCCAGAGCAGAGGTGCTTCTTGTAAAATTCACCATCTGATTCAGCTGCGATAGTGCGTAGGCGCGATCCTCCAATGACGCACTCTTCATCCCAGCCTCAGTCAGAGGAGCCTCAGGCTTGTCATAACTCGCCTTACCGCCCCATCTCGCCGCGACCAGCTCAGCAGACTTCACAGGGTCGATCAAATTCCCCGACCATCCAGGCATATTGCTCAACCTCCTAGTCAACGCGTCTACCGACGCAGCCAAGTCTTCGTCCGTCATGGTGTAAGGGTCGACATTCTCCCTGTCGTCCTGACCCACGTCCGGAAGCCTATAGTCCCCGCGGATGGCCTCCATCGCGGTCCTCTCGGCTTCCTCAGCCTCCTCTTGCGTGGCCACAGCTCTAGGAATCAGGAGCGCGACCTCAGCCGGCAACGACTTCTCCATGTTGATTGGAGTATTCTTGGGAAGGATTCTTCGATCATCTCCCTCCCCGCTGTACACGTATTCCCGAGCAGCCTTTCGGTATTCCTCAGCGGTAGCCCCTCTGTAGTTGGAGGCCTTGCTCGGGCCTTCCTTCCCAGCCTCGGTACCCCGAGGCGTGGACTCCTTCGTCTCGGCGGAGCCCTTCTTGGAGCCTTCCTGATCCACGTCCATGTCGTCCTTCTTCTTCTCCGTCACGGACAGCTTCCCAATGTCAGGAAGGGTCACATCATCATCCTTTCCTGACCCGGCGCCCCTATCGGGGGCCGGCTCGGTCCTCGGTTGTCCCGAAGAACTCGCCCCAGGATCCACATCGCCCTCGTCATCCACATGTGGTCGCTTTCCCCACACGATCTTCGTCTTCGGCTTCAGTGGGACAGCGACACCTCCAGCCATGTGGTGTCCAGGCCAAGTGGCTCCCTCAGGGTCATCTTCGAACCATGACTTCCCGAACGGGCACCCATCCCTACCAAGGATCTCCTTCCTATCGGAAGGGTTTCCTGAATGTGACAATGCCGACACATGAGATAGTAGCACCTCAACCGCTGACTGTGCCAACGTGTCAGGCATTTGCTCCCTCGTCGGGACAGTCCGCAGCTCCGGAGCGAGGTGGCCGGCAATCATGCTGAAAGGCGCAGTCCCCAACCGCTTGCCCAATACCGCCTCGTTCAGCGCGTTGAAGTACTTCTGCAGCTTCTCCAACATTGCCGTCGCCGCCATCAGCTGGGGATGAAACATGGGCATCCGCCACGCGCGCCCAAGGGCGGAATCCACGTGCGATGCGATCACAGAGATCGTCCCTACCAGCAAGTGCGATGATGCAACCTCCGGCACCCAAGTCGGGTCGTCCAAAGGAATGCATTGACCCGTCTGCGCGTTCAGCAAGGTAGCCCTCACCCCCGGCGCTCGAAGACAATCATACGCCCTGCGGTTCGGGTCACTAACGACACCACGAACCATGTAATCATCCCGATCGGGCATATCTGCCCAGTCCCCCGGAGGTGCTCGCCCATGATGGTACTTCGCCTGAATGTCCTGCCTCATCCCTAACGGGATATGGGCAGCCTCGGACGCCACCTTCTTCATGTTCCATTGCTGATCACCCCACGGCGTAGACTTCCGATCTCGAGGATTGATGTACTCCTGATCGATCCTTCCAGCAGCTCGGGAAGCATCCAACGCCCCGTACATGAAATCGTTATGCACGGCCCTCTCCAATACCGCATTCCACTCGCTATCGCGATTCGGGAACACAATGTGGCTAGTCTCGTTCGCCTTCCTCCACTCCCCCGCGGTAACCCGCTCTTGAGTGATTGCCTTGTTCCTGATCACAGCATAGATGAAGGGCTCACCAGCCTCCCTAGCCAGGACATGCTGAACGATGAACCTCCTATTCGACCTGCTTTCCGCCGGTCTTGCTGATGTCCGCGAGCCCCTCGTGGATTGATATGAACCATGCTCACGGTGATGCCGAACTTCCGCTGACTCCAACTCGGGGGCCTCTCCCGGGTGCTCCGGGTACGGCGTGTTTGCATAATTGTGTATGCCCCCTCGAGACTCCTGGGTTGAAGCCGCCTTCGGGGTCGCTGCAGTATCCCGCAGGTCCCCGTCGTCGTCCGTGTACTTCGGAGCATAGGAGATGGGCACACCCGGGCCACCTGCACCCGACGCCTCCTCCTTCTTCTGACCACCAACAGGTTCTCGAACCCTGCGTTCCTCCCTAACGGGCGACGCCGCTCGCTTAGCCGCAGGCGATTCCATCGGCGGCTCTGTCGTAGTCGTAGTGGCCTGAGGCACCTCAGCTGCCCTACCGGGGGTCTCTTCCTCACCTACAGCGGGAGCCTCGGCTTCCTTCTCCGGTTCCATCTCAACGTCTCCGGCGAACTCCAGCACCTCGGCCTCGGTCGGGACCCCACCATCGTTGAAGGTATCCGTAGGAAGATCGACCCCTTCCCTATCGGGTAGGAGATCATCGACCTCGGCGGAGCCACCCGCGTTCTCCTCCTCAATCGTCGCTCTAGGCGTTCGAAGATTCGAGGACCATCGATTCCCAACTTCGGTCGCCGGGACCTGAGGTGAAGAAACTCTCGGACTCCGAGGTGGGTTCGGCGGGGATTTCGGTCTCACCGATGCCAGCATCTCCTTTGTGACTAACGCCTTAGGAGGTGCTTTCGGGGCAGCGATCTGACCCTCCACTTGCTGACCTGCGTTAGATGATTGCCCACCAGAGGCAACGCCTACCGGCGGTCCTCCCAGAGCGGCACCTGTCATGTCGACATCCTCAGACTCAGACATCGATCCGCCATCACCCATCTTTGAAGAAGTACCCTCCTTCAAAAGCTTGAGGATGTTGTCCCTGATGTGCAACGTGACAGAACCAGGCCATGTAGTCCTGGTCAGGGAGAAGAAGTCCGGAACTGCCGCAAGGTAGGGCGGCACCACGGCCCATGCTCTCTGGACCGGCCGATTCCTGCCGTAGCTGTCAACTTCGCTCCCCCATGACACCGCGTCTGCTGAAACCACTGGGATCAGGTTCGCACGGAGATCGCCCATCTTATGCTGGATCTCCTTAGTCATGTGAACCCCTTGGTCACCCTCTCGATCTAACGATCGCCCCGGACCACAAACCATCACCTTGACCTTGTTGTTGAGCGCGACCAGCGACGCCACGTCCTTACTCCACACGGTCGCCGCGTCACTTCTGGCCTTCCATGCGTTCCTCTCCCACCTATACAGGTAGGAGCCACGGAGACCAAAGACATACAGGTCATGCTTGGCAGCATCTGCATTGTTGTACTTCTGGAGGCATTCTTCCGTCCGCTTGTCCATCAGCTCGTACGCCTTGTCGATCATCATCCGAAGGGATGTCTCCTCGTTATCACGAGTGCTGGTCACGTAGTGCACCTCACAGTTCTTGAACGGCCGGCTATCTGGGGAACCCCTCAGCCGGTCATTCTTTGTCCTGCACTTGAGGATGTCATCCGCCAACGTTGCTGGGTCCATCCCTTTCTTGTTCTTCGTGGATGCAGTGTTGAACGTCTGATCCAGCAGATAGAACACAGTCGCATCCGGGGCCGCGGACTCCTCTTTGAACGCCGGAGGACCGTACCCGGCCGCCATGGCCGCAGCGATCCTCACCGCAGCACCTGTCCCACTAGCCGCTAAACACCGAAGCAAGATTACCATCTTGTCTTGGTAGCGACTCATCTCGTGCAGAACAATGGATGGGTAGATGGACAGCATCACATCCGCTAACACGGCGATTGCCCATGTGTCCCACAGCCTTTCCATTTGGATTGGATCAACTGCCACACGGGAGTATCCTCCCTTCGGCAGCTCCATAGCTGGCGGAACAACCTTCCCACTCCTGACCAGGCGCATCACCTTCCTAGCTTGCTCGAAACACTCAAGCTCCTGCGGGAAGAGAGCACCCCGACCAACGGCCTTTGCCTCGTCCTTGATCTCGGTAAGGTATCCCTTCGTTAGTGTGAGCTCAAACGTTTCACCCCGGATGGCCTCAAACATGTTCGACTTCGGCACGATTCTGGCGAATAGTGCCCCACCTTCCGCTTCGGCCGCCTGAGGGGTCCCTGGAGCAGCACGCATGTTCTCCTCTTCGACGGAAAGACCTATCGGCCCCATGTAGTTCTCTGGGAAGAACTTGTGCATAGCCCACACTACCGATGGAGCATGCGGATTCCATTCGACGAATGGGTTGTAGTACTGCAGGGTGCTATCGCCCCCTGAGTTGCACAGCTCCACATATTGTGAGTCCGCCGCAGGCTTCTCAAGCTTGATGCAGATCCCACAGATCCCCAACCTCGCGTTCGGGAACACTCGTTGGGCTCCTCGCTTGACGCCCTTCAGGTGGGGATTGTCGCTGAACAGATTCTCGGACTCGTCCGGTTGCGCGATGCAAATCGCGACCCTCGCCCACGTGTTCTGACCATAGTGCGACAGGGTGCTGTATCCCAGGGCCTCGACCGCCTTCAAAGATGTCCACACCCCTACCCATTCATCACTCGCGGTGGACGCAGTAACCTGCATACCACCCAGGATGCTCCACAATGAGGATTGCGAAGTTCCATGGATAAGGACCCTTTCAGTGTCCGTCTGGCCCCTGAAATTCATGGCCAAATCGAAGAATGCCCATCCATCGTCGGGACCAATTTCCACATCGGTGGTACTCGCCGGGTTCTTGGGCGAGATCCTCAACACCTGCCTACGATCCCAGTCAAAGGCATCATGCAAGGACGTGACCACACCTGACATCTGTCCCATCGCGTGCAGGTAACCCCGCATTCCTGGCTTATCAGCCGACGCAAACTTCCTGACCGACGGGACCGACGAAAGCCTCCGTCCCGAGGAACATCTAACGATCTCCTCCCTGTTTCTTCCCTCCGTCAGCATCATCGCGTCCACGACCAACTCCGGAGGCGTGAACAGTGCGTTTGGCCTCTCGCTCATCCAGGCACGGATAGCGTTGAAATGGTGCTCCGCATCGCCGAAATCATCTCCACTATACAGAGGGTGATCTCCGAATGCCACCTCTGCCTGATCAGCGACCGCCTTTACCAAGGCAGTCTCTGTCTTCCACTCCGGCCAGGCTTTCGGGTCTGCAGCCCACATTCCTCCGCATGGTTCAGCTGCCGGCCCGTAGCTGCTATCCATGGAACTGTCTTCCACTCCGGCCAGGCTTTCGGGTCTGCAGCCCACATTTCTCCGCATGGTTCAGCTGCCGGCTCCGTACTGCTATCCATGGGTAGCGCACTCTTGCCAGTTTCAATGCTCTCCTCAATCGCGAACACGATATGGTAAGGAAGCAAGAAAGCAGGGTCCGTCGGAACCGCAGCGCAGAGAATGGCCGCCAAGTGCACGGCGTTCAACTCCGTGACCTCCACTCCCCGGCGCTTCATCTCAGCCACTATCGCAGCAGTCCTGATCGCCCGGTACCGGAGCAGCTTTTCATGGTCCGTCACCGGCATGTGCGACTTGTCGAGCTTGTCCTTGCTGATGTGGGACACCCTGCCAACCAGTTCGTCGAACCTCGCAGCACTGTCATCCTCAATCAGCTGATCAGCCTTCTCCATATCTGGATCAATCGTGGTGAACTTCGGATCCTGTCCCCTAAACCCTTTAATCGTCCACTCGCGGTACCCCGCAAGCAAACAACTGGCCACAGCCTTAGGCTTCTCCATACCCAAGCCCATCTCCAGGTCCCAGGACGGCCGCGGAGGCGTCGCCATGCAGCGCCCCAGGCCCATTCCGCCAGCTGCCGCCATGCGTCAGCAGGTTCGGGCCACCGGCCACGGAACCACGGAGGAACCGGGAACCCAGCCTACCGGCCAGAATTCCCCTGTCCTTCAGAAGGCTCAGCCTACCGGCCAGAGACCCTCTCCCTAGAACAAGAACCTAGAAGATGAATAACTGACTGAATCCGTTCATCACGAAGTAGAAGAAAACCTTAGTGATAGGCATATCTGCCTCATGCTTCAGTACTGGTCAGTAAGCGCACTGAGTCGCCTGTGAATGTGGTGCGGTTGCCCGCAGTGTGAGCCAGCTTGATCAAGCAAATGCTACGCGGCAACGAAGTTGTTCAACCACTTCCCAACAGCAAGCAATCGGTCGTGCTGAGAGAGAGTATCCCCTCCTCGCATCTTGCAAGTACTCCAAAACGAATTGAAAGACTTAGAAGAAAAGCACCTAAACACAATCCCATGCCTCTTGAGACCACATTGGCAAGCGCAAACAGACCTGCAATCAAACCCATGCGTGGTGGCGATTCCTTCAACCTCACCTTCCTTCAAGATATTGCATTTGGGTCGGTAGAGAATGATCGGAACACATCCACTGGTCCGAGCATCACAAGCCAAGTTGAACCTTTGCCTAACGGCAGCCTCGGTCCTATCCCTGAGCTTTCTGGTCTGTCCCCACTTCCCAGTCCTGGAATCAACCCTATCGGGTGCAAGATCATTAAGAACAAGCACGATATAACAAAGGCTATCGCCTTCAATCCTACCAGACCGTATGATGTGATTCCTGTAACCAGGAGCAATTTGAAGCGTGACAACCCTGCAAAGATCACTATACGCAAGAACTCCGGCTATCGCCTGGTCCGCAATAATAGTTTTCTCGCATCTTTTCCCTCCTTTTTCCTCGTCAATCACGATTCCCTCGTACTCAGAGAGTAACCTCTCAATGAGCCGATTGAAACCGGATTTTGCACCTGATTCCATGCGTACCCCCCTAAGCGGGGGCAGTCCAGGAGCGGCAGGGGGCTTAAGACAGGGTTGGGTGGGTTGGGCCAAATATTCCTGCAGGTATCCCGGCAGAAACATACCAAGGGTGTGCAGATTTCTATTCCACACGACCTTGTCAATGCAGGCCTTAGTGAAAATGTCTGCGCCTTGGTAGTGAGACGGGCACGCAACGAACCGAAAAATTCCAGCATTAAAACGTTCGTTGAGCCACGAGATGTCAATGCGCTGCGTCCTCGACATGTAGCGCATGTTGGGATTATTCCCAGTTATAACGATCCGGCATGCCGATTCGTTATCCTCCAGCACGTTGATAATAAACGGCTGGGTCTCCTTTCCCTTCCCAATAGCGTGCTGCCAGAGGGTAGCTAATGCCATTCCCTCCTTGGACACTCCATGGTCGAGAGCAACAATCTCTGCTTCGGGAGTCGACTTCGAAACGGAAGTCTGTTTCTTGCTTACTCCAGTGATGGGCATGTAGGTCCTAGGACCCACAAGGCAAATGAGCACTCCCGACGTGCTCTTGGAATCAGTACGATCCCCAGCCAGATCCGCATCACAGTAAGCAACCAACTCAATGAACTCTGGGCTATCGCCCACCCAACCGTACAAATGAAGATCGAGCGTAGAGTTCACATATGAGATTAACCTGTGGAGCTTGCGGTCACAAAGATGATTCCACTTCGTGACCCGGCTGGCTAACGCCTGCACGGGACGAATTAGGTCATATCTGCCCATCCGAGCTCCGTAGAGAACCTTCATCAGCACCGCCGCCGCGTCATTTCCGAGGCATCCTGGCTGCGCATTGACGGTCTCCATGTCCATCGCCTGGTTGAAGAGTTTGTCAAATTCAGGATTGACGGAATTCTCGTCAAACTCCGGCTTGCTCTCGTCCAGGAACGGAGTTTCAACCTTCTGCAGCTTCTTCGGGTACTTTCCCTGACACAGCTCAATGTATCTATCGACACATGCCTGCATGAAGCTGCTCTCGCTGTACTTGATGAACCTTATCGTGGTTTCCGGCTTGGGGATGTCCTTAGAGAGTAACCCCTCTGGACCAAACCTCAAGTCGGGTTGCTCCTTATCAGGAGGATTGCCGACCGTCCACGCCAGTCTCGGGTCAAAGTGACCCTTGACCACCTGTTGCGTGAATTCGTGCTCGCAGCCAAGATATCTCTTGAGCTGCCTTGGTTCCTCCATCTTGATGACCTTCGAGATCAGCGCCCATCCTTCTGCGATGTTCTTCGCCGGCCCACTCATCTTGAAGTCATCCACGTACACGACAAGGAAGAGGTCGAGCTCCTCATGCCTAAACACGCTGGCCCAATCCTTCACCTTGACGTAACCGACCTTCTTCAGCATTGCCTCACAGTGCTGCTCCCAAAAGGTGCCAGCGTCTGGATGCCCATATAGTGCGAGCACGAGGACAACGACTGGATCCTTATACCTGGGATTTCCGCTGCCGTCGAACCACTCAGGTGGCCATTGGTCGCGAGGAATCCTCACCCAAGTCTTCTTTCCCTTCAAGCGGGCCTGAGTGTACGCGGACTCCCCATCACTCACTTCCAGAAGATTCCCTGGAAGTAACCCGTGAGCATCACCCATCTTACCCGCCGCCATAGTAGCGGGGCAGGAGGTGTTCTCGGAGAACAGGGCCCAATGCCCGATCTCGTCACGGACGAAGCATCCCTCGAACACGACTCGCCCTTTATATTTGCGATTTGGATCGTCCTCCGGCAGCTCGTGATTCTTCTCGACACAAATGTCGAAAATTCTACCAACATGGATCTTCTCCCCTTCCTTACGTGCCTTGGCCGCAACATCATGCCACTCTTGGACAGTTGACAAGTCCCAACATCCCTGCGACGTTAACTTGTCCCATTCCTTCTGAAGAGCGGCCTTAGCCTTGGCATTCCCAGCTTGTTCCTTCTTGTTCACTGGCCTAGCGACACAAGCATACAAGGGAGGAAAGACACCTGAGCTCTTCGGCCGATGAGAAAGGGATATCTCCCCCCTGGGCATAGAGAACTCAAAGGTCTTTCCATCAGATCCAATCGTAGGGGCAGCAGCAGCTATACCAGTGCTTCCGAAACCCGCGGATCCCCTATCGGTTCCCCGCTTGGCTTTCCTAGGGACGATCGACGCGTCGATGAGCATAACACGCTCCAGTACGATCTGCGCAATGCGGTCCCCAGGGTTTACGACGAAGTCCTCATCCCCATGATTAAAGAGGATGACCTTGATCTCTCCGTCGTAGTCGGGATCAATGACCCCACCGCCTACAGCGATCCTGTTCTTCACGGCTAGTCCTGACCTGGGAGCTATCCTAGCATATACCCCAGCGGGCATCTCTATCGAGATTCCGGTGTTGACCAAGCCTGACCCCCCTGCGGGAATACATGCTCCCTCAGAGGCATAGGTATCCAAACCCGCACTTCCCGAAGTAGCCCGCGTCGGGATCTTGGCAGCCTCACTGTCAAGACTGACGTACAAGGTATTCGGCTTCTTCTTCCATCGCTGTTCAACCGGGTCAACCTCGACCGGCATTGCATTTGCGACCTTCTTGAAAGTGCCGTTCGGGTACCACGCTCCAACGATTGCCTCGCACATTTCACTCGGATAGAGAGCAGTCGTAGGGGTGACTGACCCCTCAATGCGTGCATGAAGGTATCCCTTCTCGTGCTTGCATTTCCGACCTGACAGCTCATCAATGAGCTCCTTGGAGGTCGTCGCAACCTTCCACTGCTTCCTGATTGGCACACCGTCCTTGTCCTGCATCCCGAAATCACAGCCGTCGAAATCAACGGTCTCGACATCAGGATCAGCAAGAAACCTCTGCATGAACGGTTGCTTCCATCCAAGACAGTGTCTAGGCCACTCAAATGCAACCCTGCCCCCTCCTCGCCTAACGGCTCGGGAGGCCCGCAGGAACGCCGCAAACATGACCTGAGAATTCCTTCTAAGATCGTTCAGGTGTGATGCAAACTCAGCACCGTGAATTGAAAGGTTGACATACTGCCATGTACTCCACGGTCCGCACGGAATTGACGCCCACAGGTCACACCCAGGATTATCCTCGATGATCCCAATAAGCCGACTAACGTCTTTGGCTTTGGTGATGTCAAATGAGCCAACGTGAACGCGAATTGCATCGCCTCCACACTCCATCATCACTGCGGACAACGCGAGTCAGGTTCACACGCAAACTCGATGAGGAGCTTGCGGCCAGGCGCTGGAGCAGCCGGGTCCCTCTCAGGATGTTCGCGGCGTCTTTCTTCCCTTAGGGATAACTCCCGTTCGGTTTGAACATATATCTCCCGAGACCGGGTGGACATCTGTCTCCAACTATCCGCATCAATTGAATTGGGTTTTCCGGTGCCTGCGTATGGCCGCTCACGCCTATCGGCGGACTGGCCATAGTCGATCCTGTCTCCGTGCAGCTTATGACCCTTCTTCGGACCTCCGGCAGGTTTGGCTCCTTCTTCCTTTGGCTTAAACCTACCGTGGGGAGCACATCCCTTATCAAAGAGGATGGTCACACCAGTCCAAAATCCACGCGTGAAATGCCGATGATTGGGAGCATCGTGATGACGATCATCTCTCACCCAATTTCCAACGGCATCAAGCCCCCGCATGTGCGTGACCCTAACGGTGTCAAGCTCCTCATGCGAAGGACCACCTGGAGGAAGGTCCTCGTTCGTCGTCCCGAAGAACTTCTTCCGCACCTCAACGTGGATGCGATACCAGGCGCTGTCCTCGTCGTGCCGCTCCCAGTAATCTGAGACGCACGCGTCACCACTCCCTTGGACAGCCTTGCTCTGAATGGCCCCATCAGACTTGGAAGAGCTACCGCCCCCCTCGTCCTGTTGGTCATCGTCATCATCATCAGGATCATCAAATCGACCTTCATCAAAGTCGAATTCATCCCTGATCTTCTTACTCGGCTTAATGTCGGCCCTTCGGTCAGCTAACGCCTCCCGAATGGTCCGAGTCCTAGCATCATAGGATGCCAACATCGGGAACACGTAGGGCTCCTCAGGGTTCTTCCAGATACGTTTGACCTGGTGTATACTTGGTTTCCTGAGACCCCTTTGGATGTGCTCGAGATCAGCAACGAGATAGTCGCCCTTCCACAGCCCCCCTGGTTCTAACCGATAGCCCAGAAATAGGCCTGGCTTGGAAGATGGGGCGAACTTCGGATCTTCCTCTATCTTGATGACGTCCCGCTCTTTCTTCTCGGCGGGCAGGGCAGTAGTGACGCTTGTCTCTTCAACCTCTACCTCATCAATGGGAACAAAGTCCGGCTCGTCGTTGCATTCGGGTTCATACTCCTCGTTCTCATAGATCTCGGCCTCGTCCTCATCGATCTGATCAAAATCACAGTCGAAATGAGTTTCTCCAGTCCATTCGTGGTTACCTCCACGGTCGTTCTCGGCCTGGAGCCAGTTTTCGTCAACAACAAATTCGGTCGATCCGTCCAGATAGTTGAGGACTGTGCTCCGCCTCCTGCCAAGGTCTTTGATCTTGACTGGACAGCTCGTCCCTATCGGGATAAAGAGCTCGGTTCGCGCTTCAACGTGGACGCGAGTGAGAACCTTCTCGTCTTCATTTGCGATCCAGTGGTCTCCTCCTTCATCAACGTCCTCTGAGTCGATCTTCCCAGCATGTCTGGAGTCGTTTTGGGCGTTTTGAACCCCCCCCTTTCTATCCCTGCGAATCTTGGGAGCAATGGGGTAGAAGTCGACCAGACAACCAAACGGCAGAATGACTCCGCTGAAGTTCCCGTTACCGTGGCGTCGCATCCACGGTGATCCCTCACCGCGATTTTCGATGTTCCTTGCCATGGAAAAATGCCTAACGGCAAATGGCCACCATCGAGGTTCAAATCCAGCTTGACGCAGGAGCACACGTGCCCCGTGAAGAACGAGCTTAACCTTGTTCTCGATCAGGCCATTGGTCTTGGGCATGCCCGGTGTAGAAAGCCGGTGCAATGCTCCAAGCGTAGTGACAGCATTCTTCAGCTCTGGGGCCTGGTCGCTGTACACTAACTTCAGAGTTTGCCCCCCTGCAAACCTGCGAAATGCCTCGAGCGTGTTGCTACGGGATCTGGATTGCACAGGGAGGACTTCGAGGTAATCAGTAGCGAGGTCATAGAACACTATCGCGTCCGCCTCGCCATGAAAGCCTCGATCCTTCAATCCGCGCAACACCATCGTGTCAGCAGTGGTTAGGTCCCCGAAACTTACCACGTCATGCGCAGCAGCACCACCTTTGCGGCGAAGCTTGACATTCTCCATTTTCGCACGCTGGCAGTGCGGGCAATAGGGGTTCTTCGGGAGATGGGTAAGCATATGGCGAAGCGTCTTAGCATCAGCCCGCCATTCAGCCTCTGTGCGGAGTCCGGAGAGAAAATTTATCTCGACTATGTCACCATCATCCCCTTCCCCCGGGCCAGGAAAAGGTGGTGAGTGGCTACCGCCCTCACCCCCCTGTTCCGCCTTTCCGGGAAGAGCGACGGTCTCGCACTTGACCCGAAACCACGTTTCACCCGTCCAAGGGACATCAGATGCTATCGCATGCTGATCCCTTTCGGATAACTCCCATAGACTATCAACCAGCACCTCATGGGTAACCCCATTTCGATGAACGACAGTTTTCCTGTAGTTATCCAATCGATCAACCCCAACGGGGCAATCATCGCCTATCGGCACAAACTTTGCTTTGCGCGGAAGCCGGTGCTCCTTCACAACATGGCCCGACCGCTCAGTGCGCCAGGTGTCCTGTAGCCCACTCTTGGCCGCAAGCTGAGATCTGCACAGCGGAATTTCGCTGGTTTCAGGCCCTCGATACGCCGCCCCGGGGGCAGGCATAGCAGGGATTGGCTCAGCATCATCAAGAGTGGGAGAAACGAACTGAGTGTCACCATAAGGAAGATATGGCACGTTGTTGACGACATCCAATGTCACCGTCCGGCCCGAAGGACACGTGAGAGTAGGTTTGCAACCTGCAGCCCATACAAACGAATATCCCATATCCATACAACGCTTTCCAACGGATATGATGGATGGAGTGGACTCAAGGACGTGTGCCTCAATCACCTCGTCCAGGTTGCCAGCATCGGCGTCAACACGACCAGCGGTGCGAGTCGCCCCGTTGGCAGTGTGCAGCGCATGAGTGTGTCCGCCTTTGGCAATCAGGGCCCTATCGGGTCCTTTCAAATCATCGAGACCGACCAGATCCATTGGGCAACCAGTATCTACCAGCCACCTCACCCCACCGTATCCAACAGGTGCAGCGACCTTCTGAGTGTACTTTGGCTTTCGTACAACGCGATGTCCCCGCACATCACCAGGGTTGGTATCGATGTCCTCGTCATTGTCCAAGAGCACTTGGGCGTGAACAGCCGCTGCTCTTATCAGAGCACTTTGAACCTCCCTAGCAATTCTCTTGCGCGAAGGGAACTTGATCGCATTTGGATGGCTGTATCCAGCCTCACGGCAGCGATTCACGACCCTACCCGTATTGTCATTCTCAATCGAGACAACAAACACATCAGGAAGATCGGGAATCTTGACCCTGAGAGGTTCCCTACCGGGACCCTTCGGGAAGTATTTCTTCCTCCAGGACAGTGCAACCTCCGCATCATCACAGTACCAAAACATCGTCTTGGTATCACTTCGTCTTGGGAGTCTCCTGAACAAGGTTGCTCGGCGATCACAAAAGTTCACCCCGATATCCTCGATCACGGTCCCATTTGCGTCAACTGTCCGTCTCCAAATGACTTGGTCCCATTTAGGACCTCCACCGGTAGTGCCGGAGAAGAACAATGCGCCTCGCTCGCTTTTCTCCCAACTGCTAACGCAAGGAGGAAGGCAACCCGGTGCAGACCCACCGGTAGCTGGGGCAACAGCCCACATAGCTGGACACGCCACAACAACACGGTTGGCCTCAGGGTAACGGCCCGCCCCGCCTAAAAATCCGTCAATCCTTGAGCGGGGCTGTCGAGACGCCTCGCCTCCCTATCGGGAGGACTGGGCGTAGGCGATCTAGGGGTATCCCCCTCTTCATCCTCAACAACCGGACCAGCAGTGGAACGAGGCGTAATGGGCTTCGTGCCTGGTGGTGGCTTCTGATGCAGGTACTTGCACGGCTGAGCTGTGCATTTGCCATACATCCAGTCGTAGCAGTATCCGAAGAACATAGGCTTGTCCCTAACGGGCCTATCGCCAGTCCTTGGCGTAGAGGGCGCAGCGGGGTTCCTTGGGCTCTTGTCGTGCTCAAACCTGCATTCCCGACCATATTGACACTTCCCAGTCTTCGTGTACTCCCAGCACGCCCCATCAGCAGGCCCAGCAGGGGACTGTCTTCTCGGCGACTTGGGAGATGGCGTGCGCTTATCCCTCTGACTGCCCCTTCCTGGTGAAGCCCTGTCCCTTTGACTGCTCCTTCCGGGCGAAGATGATCTTGGTTTTCCGTCGGGTTTCCCATCCCTTCCGGACCTAACGGACCTTGAAGGGCTGGGATCACTCTTCCTGGCAAGTGGGTCGTACCGCCGTACAACACCAGGGGCACCAGGGTGCCGATCCCTCTCCCGGGATTGAGAGCCTGATCGTGACCTTTGTTCGTGAAAGGTCTGGTACATCTGGAGCGTGTTCTGACGCTTCTGCCACCGTTCGACACAGTCCTGACAAGCCTTATAAAGCCACGCGAACGACCTAACGGTCATATCGCGATCCCACCTTTCAATGTCAGGCCGCATACAGCGCAGATGACGAACGTTCTCAATGAACACAGCCAATAGTACCCCATCATCGATCTTCTTCCTAATCCCAGAAATGAGATTGTCCCAGGTGCTCAGATAACTCCGGAGCCTTGCCTCATCATCGGAGTGACCTGTCTGCCGGCACTTAAGACTGGTCAACTCAGCGATCTTGAAGGTCTGGTCGTCTTCGACTCCAGTCTGCAGGTGGTTCAGCAGAAGCTTCAAGATCTGTCTCCCCTTGATACCCTGCGGGGGACTCATATTCTGAGCGGCTTCGGTCAGGCGATTCATCTTGTCCCTAACAGCCCTGGTCTTGATACACTCCCTGATAGCGCTCGTGAAGTTTGAGTCCAAAATCGGGTACTTGCAGGGTCCGCCAAGAGCATCATAGTCAAGCCTCTCAGTCTCTGATATCCACGCTAACGCGTAGTCAGAGTCAAAGCTGAAAGCATTCCTGACCCTCTCCTTGATCTCTGAAAGCCACTCCCGCAGCTTATCAGCTGTCGGCTCGGCAGGCAGCACGATTGTGTTGCACTTGTGATGGAACCGGTCCTTATCGACAACGGTGGAAATGAGAGCCCCTATCGGGGTACATGAGGTAATCCTGCAACTTTCACACAGTCTCGCAGGCATAGGGCAGCAAACTTCACACGCCCTCATTCCGCAACCAACGCAAGGAACAAGAGGGAAACCAGGCTCAGGGATCCTGCTGCACTTTGTGCACCTGTCCCGTCCATCGTCTCCCCTCAAGGCTTCAGGGAGAAGACCACCATCTCCCTGCCTACCGGCACCATTCACACTATAGCCGAGGCTAAGACCCGGCCCAAGGTTACCACCGCTCGCAACACTTGAGGGGTAACCTGTGGCATTGCTAGACTGACTAACGCCAGCGCCAACCCCTTGGTGACTAACTCCACCTCCGTAGGCAGGGCCATAGAAGCTGGAACCACACTGATTGTTCCCAATTCCATGGGCATCCGCAGCACTACCGTGGAACCCAGGCGCTCCACCAGGGTAACCCCCGGTAGGAGCCCCTCCACTCGGGCCTCCAGAAGGCCCAGCGGGATCTTGGCCTCCACCATAATGTCCAGGACCTGGCGGTGGAGCTGGGGCATGTCCAGGCCCACCACTTCCGCTTCCACCTTGACCAGGTGGTCCGCCTTGCCCACCACCTCCCCCGGGAGGAGGAGGAGGGGGCGGTCCAGCTTGAGCGCGTTCATGCCGAATATTGCAGCGTGCACATCGCTCAAGGCCGTCATTTCCGAAGTAACTGTGATTCTCACAGACGTGAGTCCCACAATCCGTGCAGAGATACATGGAGACCTCCTGAGCATTCTTGCGGCATGCCCAGCATTTCATCTTCAAGAAATGACAATTGCAACAGTCCCCATCGTCACCACGGCAAAGCCCGCAGAACTCACGACTGCATGTCACACACGAGAATTCAGCATTCGGGTGCCTACGGTCGTTGGGATCATCAAGGGCACAAATCTTCGGCGCGTCTGGGCCATCACCGCCGGGAGCCCCTCTTGCAGCCGGCGCTGAGGCCTGTCCACGATCCGAAGGAGCTCCAGCAGTCCCTCGCCTATCGCCGGGACTCTGGTTGTCGGCGCTGATTCTGCTCCCAGGAGTCCTCCACTCATCACCAGGACTCTGGATGTCGGCATGGGCCCTATTATCCCCACCACCTCCTGAATGACGACCTGGGTTCGGAGAGACGTTCCCGCTATCGCGGATTGGCCTATCAAAATTCGGAGAGACGCTCCCGCTATCGCGGATCGGCCTCTCCCCCCTCGGTTGTCGACTCCGGGCCTCAGATCCCCTATCGGGGACGGCAGCAGGCCTCGGGCTCCTATTCCTACCCGCATCCCTATTGGGGGAAATAGAAACGTCCCCCCTTGCGCGCGCGCGGGGACCACCCCTTGCACGCTCCGGTGGCGAATGCGACCTGTCAGGCAACCCCCGAACCCTCCTGCTCCTGCTGTCGGACCTCTCCCTAACGGGATAGATGGGATGCCTGTCTGCGCGAGAAGGATCGACCCTATCGGGCACATTCGGCAAAACATGATCAGGCAAAATAACGCCTTCGCCTGGTCTTACCGGCAGGCCAGTACCCCGGCCGTCACCCTCCCCTGGTGTAGGCGTCGGTGACCTGATCCTATGTCCTTGCCCCGCAAACGCATGGTAACCAACATTCCGTCTTTCTCTGGGTTGTGGAGGAGCTTCATTAATCTGCTGGACACCCTGAAGCATGCCAGCAGCCTCGTCAAATTGACCCTCCATTTCAAAGAGCTGGGACATGATTCTGTTGTTCGCGGCGCTAAGGTTACGCACGTTACCATCGATAGCGCTGACTCTCCGCATAACACCTTCAAGTGTACTCCGGAATGTGCCGAGCTCTCGCCTAACGGCAGGCTGCACTTGGTCACTGCTGGCAGGAAGATTACGGATCTGCCCTTGGATGCCATCAACGACCCGATTCACAATTGCCGATCTCGCTTCATACTGTTCAACATGTGACTTCACGGTTTCAAACCTCGAAATGATGTCGTCATGATCCCGACGTTGACGTTGAATTCCTCGAGCCAGATCATGCATCTTCCGATTGATCTCGTCAACAGCCTCATGCCAGTCCTGCGGGGAATCATGCCCTGATGGTCTATCGACCTCCTGAGAACCCCTTCCACTCTGCAGTCTAGACACTCGATTAACAAGACGAGTGTGCTCTTCTTTGACCCCTTCAATAGATTCAGAGGCCCACTTAGCAAACTTCTCGTGTTCAAGGAGAGCTTCCTCAATCTTCAGGTTTAACTCCCTGAAATTCGCGTCAACCACACTGCTGCTGGCCCTATCGGACAGATTCGCGACAGGATTCGGGTTCCATACACCTGCCGGTGTCCGCATCCCAACGGTTTTCTCTACCGAGAACATCCGTTTCTCAAGCTTGTCCAAATCCTTAAGGGTCTCGTCCTCAGAAGCAGCATGGCTTCTGCGGGCAGCCTCACTATTTTCCTGAATCATCAGGCGAAGCCGATCAGTCGATGCCTCATTGTCCCTGACAGATTCATGGACCTCGTGGGACAATAGGTTAATCCTCTGCTCCACGACCTCGGCTTGCTCATCGATGGCTTGCCTCATAATGGCCTTGCTATCGGGAATAACTTCCCTTGCGAACCGTTGAACTATCATTCGCATCCTCCCGGCATCAGATTGGGTCGCAACCTCAGCTGCCAGGCGATCGACCTTGTCCTTTGTCCGTTGACTCTCGTCGCTCCATTCCCTTCGCATGGAACTCACCTGACCGTTCAGTACCCTGATTTGGTCAGCAAAGATGTGGAACGCCTTCGCGACTGAGCCGGAAACCTCACCTCTCTCGAGCATCTCCTGGATGTGCAAATCGAACACCTCCTTCGCCCTAGCGTCAGCTGATTCGCCGGAAGACTGGGATCTGAGGGCGGGAGGAGTCGATATCTCGATCCTCTCAGGAGCCCCACTAGCCCCGGCATGTCTTCCGGGGTCATCCACGGGACAATCATCAATCCTGGATGGTCTACTCGGGGTAGATCCCCTTCTCCGGCTATCGCCAGATCGAGGATCAATGTTGGATGCACGTGACTCGGGGGTGGAGTGGATGTGAACATCAGCGGGATCGGGCATCTCCTCATCCTGCGGAGTTGAATCCATTGGTGAGGGGCTAGCCCTCCTCGCCTTTGACCTATCGGTCTCAGCGGCGAGAGGTGGCGGTCTCTTTGCAGAAACACTACGTTCCCTGGCAGTCGAACCCCATTGAGGTGTGAACTCGTTGCTTGACCTCAGAGTTTCAAGATCACTGGTATCTCGCCCTAACGGGCTAGCGATCGACGGACGATCTTCGATCCCGAGTGCATCGGCAAGCCGACCATCTCTGGCACCTGTCCTAACAACATCGGCAGCCCGCTCAGTGATCCTCGGTGAACCAGTAACCCGGTTCGAGCTCACGTCTCTCTGACTCAACGGACCTCCAAATGTGATGTTGGGAAAGGGGGGAACATTCGGGGAATCACCAATAGCCGGGGGACCTACCGGTCCCTCGCGGTCATGAATGGCCTCCAATCCCCGAAGAACTTCCCGACTTTCCCTGGCTCTCTCTCTCTCGCTTCTGGCGTCCCTGTCAACACGAAGGTCCCTGACGGCTCCACGAGAGAGGCTCCTGGGCCTCGCAGCATCACGGATCCTAGCATTTCGTCGTGGTTGGTCCTCCTCCTCATCACGGCGATCCGCAAACGCGGCATACTCGTCATCATCATCGACCTCAAACTTGGCAGCGGCGGGATTAGTCCTTGCAGTCTCACGGCTGCCTGCATCTCGGCGCGAATGGCTCTCCTCCTCATCCGCAAAATTGTAATCTTCGCCATCATAAGACTCAGATTTGGCAGTATTAGGGTTGGGCCTACCGGCATCAGACCCCTGCTTTGAGCTACTGCCCCAACCTGCGGTTGATCTCAACAGATCATCGTATCCGAAGTCCGTGAATTTCCGCTCCTCGTGCTCATCAAACTGACCTGGATTCTGAGAACCAGTGGATCGGCCCGGGATACCTCCCGGAACCAGAACCATAGTTCCTGGTCCCTGCGGCCTATTCTCAAACTCATCCGAGACCTGCGACTCACCTGGAACAAGAGATCTCGGAGGTCGAATCGGCATGGCCTCCGGGTCATCCGAATGAGGGCGGGCCATGTCCATCGCCATGCTGGTGAAGTCAAAATGTCCACGCCTGTGACCTGATTCAGAGCCACTCCTACCGGAGTAAACCCTTCGTGTCCGCTCGTCATCAGTGGCCTGGCGGAAAATACGATCGTCTCCATCGTCGGCGTACCTGCCACGGCCCCTGGGTGTATCCCTACCGGGATCTTCACCCCTGCGGTCCTGACCTGTCGAACCTGCTTCAAAATCCTCGTAGTCATAGTCCGGCAGGTCCTCACCTGAGCGGAGGCCACCTAGGATGGCCTCCTCATCCACGACGCTCCTGCGAGATCGTGGGGTCGACATAGAGCTTGTAGTTGATGGTCTCAAGCGCGTAGGAAAGTCCTACGGCTGATAACCTGTGATTCGGGCACGAGCCTGTGCCCAGGCAATGGGTAAGTTGGGGTAAACAAGCCACAAAAGAAAGGTTCCCCAAAAGCAAACCAATCCCCGGTCCCAAAGATCAGGGTTTCCCACACACCAGAGAACAACAACCAAAGGAAATCAAACCAAACAAGAAAAGGATACCCGCAACCTAGATCGACGATGAACCGCACGGGCGATCCCCACCAACCTACCCCGGGCCGAAGTCTCTTTCTCCTCCGACACGAAGGCGGTCGACGTGAGGGCCCGGCGACGCTCATCCGAGGCGCGCCGGATCCAAAACTTGAGCCAAACACCACAGGTCAGTCACTACCGCGACATCCCTGGTGATGAAATAAAACCATGGCTAATCACATTGCGTAATGTTGGCGTATTTTTTACGTACCTCCGAACGGGTCCGAACGGGTCCGAACGCGTACGAACGGGTTCGAACGGGTTTCGAACGGGTTTCCAACGGGTTCCGAACGGGTCCGAACGGATGCCTGAGCAGTCGGAACTACCCGAACGGGCATTTTAACACGGAGTGAAAATTATCACTCCAGCATGGAAGAAAAGTACATTTTTCTTTTTGGAGTGGGAATTATTAACTTTCAAGAGATGCAGGTAGCAGGTGTTTGGAGCTGTTCATGCGACTGCTGTCACCATGATTTTGACTCCGAGGCTTGAAGAGGCAAAGTTCCACAAAAGACGTCTGCTAGTTGGGTGCGAGTTTCTTCTGATCTATGATCCGACAAATTTTAAACAGCAAAGCAGCGATCGATGCATGATCCCGTCGAGAACCACGTCTCTGCCTCGCCTCTGCCCCCATGACTCATGGGCCTGTGGCAAAGGTGGATCATGCTCCAAGCAGATCCCTGGGTCAAGCGTGCTAGCGGCCAGGGCAACACAAATATGAAATCATGGGACCCAGGATAAGCCTTTGTGATAAATGGTATATATGCTTCATCCTCATCAAGCTGCCCTAGTAGAGCTGCTGAAGGCTCCTGGCCTGAATAGCCCAGGGCGTGCCCGGGAAAGTAGGCACACTCAGGCCAGACTGCACAACTGGCCGTTGCAAAACCTGTTACTGGCTGGTCAGCGGCTGGTCATCAAAGCATGGAAAAGTGCAACAAGCAGCCCAATGTCAAGCATGTGGACGGGAACGTAGGGTTACCTCGGCTGATGTCAGGCTGTCAGAGAAAACTTTTACCAAATTGTTGGCTTCGTTCTGCATCCAGCTTCTGAAATCGCATTCTGTAGATGCTAGCCCTTGAGCCGAATCGCAAGCAGGCTGCTGTCCGAGACAAGCACTGGTGGAGCCTAACACGGCGTGGTTGGCAACAGAATGGGCCCTCCGTGGATTTCATGCCGCATCAAACACATGGCAAATCGAAACCCAAAACTACTCGATGCTCCCTTCTACGGCAAGGAACCTAAGCGATTGGGTGCCCTGCATGACAGTCCTTCAAAAGGGACCAGCTTGTCAAGCTCTCGTTCCTAACCCTCGAACCGGAAGGAGCAGTGACAGTTCTCTGTGTGAGGGAATCTAAAGAAAAAGGCAAACGGCAGCTCAATCGAGAGATATCGAGCTCTCAGCGTCAGCACACACTCTTGGCGGGAAGTTCACTCACTCCAGGCTAGCGGTCCAAACAATGCCCAGCAGTATGATAGCTAACGGCCAACCAAATCAAACAGCAACGTGTTGGTTCAATTGGCGGGGTTTTGACGCATGCTGGGCAACCGCCTGTCGTAGTGAGGGGTGGTTTGGGGGGCAGGGGGGAGTCGCGTACCGAGGGCATCTAAACCCTGGGGACTCTGTGGTAGCAGTTTCTAAGCGCCTGGATCTGTTTTCAACGAGAATCTGATGTGATGGTTGACACTGCTTTGGAAGCCCCTGGCGAATACAGTGTATGAGGATGTGCTGAGAGCGAGCGCAGCGAGGTGTTGTTCTATGGCGTGTCTGAACTCCACGGTGGAAAAAGATGCCTTGAGCCAATATGTATATGTGATACCCAAAGAGATTTCGTGTAAGAATGTAAGGTATAGATGTTGCAACTCCACAAAACACGCAATGATGTCAGATGTCGCGCCATGGCTGCCTACATATCCTGGGAAGTCATATGTGCAGTAATTAGCGAAAACTTGACTAGTGGCAATGCCGCTAGCATGGTGCCTCGAACCGTAAAGGCCGGGCCTTCCAGTCCGGGCAACCCCCGCCCCCCCCCCCCATTAAGCCAACGTGTTGGAGCAAACCAGCTTGCGTGCGAGCTGTCAGGCTACACACCAGTTGGAGCCATGGTTTGCCGCACACATTCAACGTGGCTGCTATCTGCTTGGCGCTTGGCAAATTGTTCTTGATACACTAGAGAAGCAAAACATTATGTCCCTTCTCGACAATCTTACATGGTGAATACGGTGGCTAAAGGAATCAGTGTAGTATGTAAAGTAGAACTATATATAACATGATATCTATGTATATATATATATATATATCATCTAATATTACATGATATCAGGCTATACCATATCTTACTTTGTCTTCTCATAGTGTAAACATACACACACATATATATAATTACATATCACATATATATATATATAATATCATGTATATGTATACATACTGAGCAACATGTTTGGGTACGTGCCATCCTATAATTTACGATGCTGAATGGGCAACAACCACAATTCACACGGCCCAGGACCCCTCTGCGTACACCTCTAAGAGGGACTTGAGGGCGCCGTAGCTGATGTCAGCATCGATGTCATCCAGCTGCCTCACAAACAAGTTGCAGTGTGCGAATGGGGACACGTTCACGACAACAGGCGGAGAAAAGTGCGAACATAAAAATACACACCGGTCTGCGGGTCGGTGAAATCAGCCACCCCGCACTAGGAGCCTTCACTGGATGAAAAAAAAGGGGTGCGGATTTATTTTGGGATTTTTTTTCGTTTTGTTTTGGGAATTTTTTTCGTTTTTCGTCCGGGCCAGCAAAATGTCGTATTTTACAGCATGTTCTCGCGAAATTGACGCATTTTACACTAGCTCGTCAACATCCCCAGCATCGTTTTCAACATCCCCCGCATGTCCGACCAACATCCCTAGCATCACCAACAAAACGTGGATAACAAAATCCAAAAATGTAGCTGGCGGGTTGACGGGGTCAAAACAATGATGCTTCAAACAGGAGGGCATTTCAATCCCAGCAAAAAAAAATACAAAAAAACCATTAAGAAAAACAGAGCGGGGTAGTGATGATTCGAACAGGGGTGCAATTAAATCTCTGCAAAAAGTCTAAAAAGTAGCGGGGGGGTTGGAAGAATTGATGATTCAATTAGGGGTGCAATTAATTAAATCTCTGTAGAAAATCTAAAACGTAGCGGGGGGGTTGGGGGGGGGCGGCAGCCCCCCCCATGATGTCGGAAGAAGTGGTGATTCAAGTAGGGGTGCAATGATTCAAGAAAGGGTGTGATAGAATTTAAAAGGCAGCGGGAGGGTTGGCGGGGGTGGCTTCCCCTATGATGTTCGAAGAAATGCATACATACAGACATACACGGACTACACAGATTACCTAAAATGTCGTATTTTGCAGCATTTTCTCGCGAAATTGGATGCTCGAAAAAGTGATGATTTGAATAGGGGTGCAATTAAATCTCTGCAAAAAGTCTAAAAAGTAGCCGGGGGGTTGGGGGGGCGGCAGCCCCCCCCCTGATGCTCGAAGAATTGATGATTCAACTAGGGGTGCAATTAATTAAATCTCTGTCGAAAATCTAAACGTAGCGGGGGGGGTTGGGGGGGGCGGCAGCCCCCCCATGAGGTCGGAAGAAGTGGTGATTCAAGTAGGGGTGCAATGATTCAAGAAAGGGTGTGATAGAATTTACAAGGCAGCGGGAGGGTTGGCGGGGGTGGCTTCCCCTATGATGTTCGAAGAAATGCATACATACAGACATACACGGACTACACAGATTACCTAAAATGTCGTATTTTGCAGCATTTTCTCGCGAAATTGGATGCTCGAAAAAGTGATGATTCAAACAGGGGTGCAATTCAATCTCTGCCGGGCCAGTAAAGTGTCGTATTTTACAGCATGTTCTCGCGAAATATACCCCGCATGTCCCACCAACATCCCTAGCATCACCCACAAATCGTGTGACGGGGTCAAAGAAATGATGATTCAAGTAGGAGGGCATGTCAATCCCAGAAGTGATGATTTGAATAGGGGTGCAATTAAATCTCTGCAAAAAGTCTAAAAAGTAGCGGGGGGGTTGGGGGGGGCGGCACCCCCCCCCATGATGGTTGAAGAATTGATGATTCAACTAGGGGTGCAACCCCCCCATGATGTTCGAAGAATTGATGATTCAACTAGGGGTGCAACTAATTAAATCTCTGTCGAAAATCTAAACGTAGCGGGGGGGGTTGGGGGGGGCGGCAGCCCCCCCCATGATGTCGGAAAAACGCCACCTGCCGAAGAGGAACTGGGAATGCAGAGGATGCGAAAAGCCAAAAAGCCACCAAAAGCCGCATAAACCAGCAAAAAGCCGAAAAGCCTAGAAGCCCAGAAGCCGAGAAGCCAAGAAGAAGCCAAAAGCCAAGAAGCCAAGAAGCCAAGAAGCCAAGAAGCCAAGAAGCCCAGAAGCCGAGAAGCCGAGAAGCCGAGAAGCCAAGAAGCCGAAAAGCCAAGAAGCCAAGAAGCCGAGAAGCCAAGAAGCCAAGAAGCCAAGAAGCCAAGAAGCCAAGAAGCCAAGAAGCCAAGAAGCCAAGAAGCCAAAAGCGAAAAAAAAATCCAAAAAAAAACCGAAAAAAAATCCTAAAATAAATACCCCTCCATGAAAAAGTACCCTCTGCATGGCCAATGTGACCAGAATTTGGAATCCTCCACACAGCCCGGACCAGAAAGTCCCTAGTCTGAAGTCAATTCGAAGGTTTTTGCATGTGCACTGCAAAATGCATTCGTGCCTAATTCATTGGCACTGAAAACTGCTTCGCATGCTTGGGTGGTAGCCATTTCAAAGCTGCCATATGTGTGAGCAATTTTGCAGGTTACGGGGGGCGTGGGTGCAACAGTGATGCATTCTTCCGTTGGGTGCGGACTCTACGATTCTCGTCTGCCTAAATGCAGCTAATGTTGGAGCCTATACAGCCCCCAGCAATTAAATGAGGAAGTTTTACTCGAAGAACATCTCTGTTAAACATCGTTAAACAGGACCGGTGTTGACCTCAAGGTTGACATTGCATTGGCCTGAATAACAAGCCTGGTCACAGCCTCTTTTTTCATTCGAGCCAAGCAGCGAATCCAGGGACCACATCACTACATGGTACCTGAGTCACTGAGCTCTGGGCAACGGTGAGCCCAAGTCTTTTCTGGACATCTGCAAATTTCAGTTGGCATCGAAATCGTTGTTGAATCCGATGGCGCATCCGAAATTGCAACCGAGGCTGGGACCTAGGCAGCTTCGTTTCATTCGGGGTAGCCAATCAGAATGATCAGGGCACAAATGAACTGTCGAAGCTTCGAGACAAAGTTTAGACTGTGCTTGCCGGCCGATAATCGATACAAACAAGCGTATGGCAGGTGAAGCAGCGCAAATGCCTAACCAAGCACAAAAGGAGTCTGGCTTGGATTTCCAACCTGGTACCAAAAAACATGGCAGGGTGGCTCCAACACGTCGTGGATTTCAATGGAAACCTGATACTCAGAACATCAGATGTAAGGAAAGCCTGCTTTCGCGGTGACCCACGCAACCTGGGGACTTCTCAGGCCCCCAGCCGATGCATGCCCCTGTCTGGGCAGGGCGGCTCCATACCCAGGTCGCCTCTTCCTCGAACCAAAGCTCAAGGGATGTCAAAACCTTGGAAGCAAATTTGCTTTCTTCTTGTTCATTCTTGGGCTGTGACAACAAAATGCAGTGTGCGTCGTGATGTGATCATTTCTGTCCAGCTTTCCCACGGTTGTCCAAAGGCCCCCTCAAAAGGGCCCCTCTTAGCTTTTCAAGCGGGATTGGTTCACTTACCGCTTCTGTCGGTCTCGCAGACACCCTCCATGCGGTAGGTATGCAAACGACGTGAGCCCAGTAGCGGCTTGGAGCACAGGTCGGATGCTTTGGGCGGAGAATGCACGTCCGGTTGAAATGATTTCAATTCAAAGAAAAGCCGAAGAAGGCCAAAAAGCCAAGAGGCCAAAAAAGACTCAGAAAAAGCCAATCGAGAAAGGCAAACTGACATTTACCCCCATCAACAAGGCAGGAAACAAGTTCGGAAAAGAATCGGAAAATAATCGATATGGTCCAAGCAGCACAGAATGTGGGTCATAAAGTTCTGCACTGTTTGGGAAATCACTCAAAATCCAATGAACTGCACAGGGTGGATGTCTTTGATGTCGCAGCAAAGCTCTCTCCACTCCTCTCCGATCCAACCCACAAGCTGTCCAGCTTGGCCCCCGGCGATTTCTTCCAACGACCATGGTGGGCGCAAGCTGGCGAGCAAGACATGGTTGGCCCGGTAGAGCAGGCGCTTGTGGGACATGCAAGTACCCATCTCTCGCTGTCCCTTGCACAAGCGTCCAAACAACAGCAGCGCCACTTGACCGCCCCTCCCCCGGCCCCACAATATGGGACCTGCACATGGCTCGTTGCATGTTGGCTCCAGAAGGGGTTCTGGGGAACGCTCCCAAAGCTGATACAGTAACAGCACAAACTGACACTGAGACAATCATTCCAATTTAGGACAGGAGGCTTGATTTTATTGCGGACTTAAAGGCTGGGGCTGAGGACCAAAACTAGTCCTGATGCACAAAAAAAACTGAAGCCTTGCTACCCGAAAAATAGACTGAAGCCCTGCCTCGCTAAGCTCAGTGACAGCCGTCTCGTTGATAGCCATCCAGTCACCAGGGATGTTGGCAACCCTGGCACAGCGCCAAAGCAACTGGGCACCCCAACATGGGATAACAAAGCGGAGTGACGTCTGGGGAGTTTCCGTCATCGGCACAATACAATGGCATGAACTTCTCAAGCAGCCACCAACCTTCACATGTCGGGGTACCAAATACTCCTATACCCGTTTGAAACTGTTCGTTGATATCGAAGCACAGCATCCTTAAAAACTGTGCTCGCAAGGGGCTGCCAAACTAGATGTGCTATTGTAGTCTTATCCAGCCAACGATCAGCCCTTCAAAGGTTCGCCAAAGATTGGGGAACAACCCCTGCCAGCTGGGCTATAGGCTCCTATTCTCTCTCAGTCAAGTCTGTCACGCCATTGATAGTCAAGCCAAGGTCCTCCGTTTCTCTGTGTATTCCCCAATCATTCTGATCTCAAAATTGAACACCTGTTGAGCACCATTTCGCCAGCTTCAGAGTTGCCAACCGTTTTTTGCCAATGCTGGACGCGCAGTAAAGAGGGATAAGCAAACAGGCCGGGCGCGCCAGAAGATGTTGCGCACCTGATTGTCCGGCGAGCCCATGCCGTTGGGGAAGTCCAGGTCCTGCGAAAAACATCCGTGCAGTCGGGAAAACATCACCCCCGCTCGAACGAGCTCGTGAGGGGTGCTGGCAAAAACTTCTGCCAAAGGGAAAGCGTTGGAAGGGTCCCTTGCGGAGTCCTCAGTCATTGGTGACCTTTTGCAAAAATAGACAGCCCTGGCAAATAGAAGCAAACCAATCTAAACCAGTGAAACCCATCTATTTCTGACCAAACTCATCTAAAAGGACATCTACCCAGTCCCATTCTCGGCATCCGAAAAGAACCCGAGCCTCAATCGTGAGGGCAAAGGCCTGGCAGGAGCGGCACGCCTTGCCGTCCTGGCGAATGGATTAGGCAGTCGCCTTTTTTTTGCCTTCAAGGCATTTTGAATGATAACAAATGCCCTTTTTGGGTCCCAAACCTGCCAACGGGTCCCTTCCCCCTTCAAATGATGAAGAGACATGAGACTTGGCTTGCGGGGTACTGTACCGAGCCCAGTAATCAGCGAATAGCAAATATGTTCCTACGACATGGTGCTTGCGAGGACGTCTCCTTAACTCCTGTTTTGTTGCGAGGACAATCCTTAGGATTCCAGACTATGAGAAGGGGACAAACAAGGGTGTCACCGACAACAAAAAATATGGTGTTGGGTCAAGGGTCTCTGACGTTCAGTTCGTCAACCAGGACGCGTGTGCTTACCCTCCCTCTGCCACCTGTGTGAAGGGGAACCACGTTGATTTTGCTCTCTCAGCTTCCACGTGGAGAACTTAAACATTGAGTTGATACATTAGGGCTCAGATTCGCTGTTGGAAGGGGCCAGTCACGGCTACCGCATGTTCGCCAAAAAGGCGAGGACCTGCTCCCACTACCATAGCCACTGGTCAGAACTTCTTTGAACTCTCAAACATGTAATCTGGTGATTGGTTCACACATGCGGAGTCATAGCTGCGGATCAATTGACTCGCAATCAAAACCTGGTATTGAAATGGCCTACCCAGAATCAGGTAAAGACTTAAAAAAGCGGCTGCGCCCGTTTATGGCTGGGACTCTCCCTCACTAACCTTATCTACCCGATTTTTTGTGGCTAAAATGCTGCAAGCATCCGCAAGGGCTTTGCATTGTGCGCCTGCTGTTCCAGCGCACGCTTGAATCCAAAGAGCAGGGACTTCAAGCTATGGGAAGGGGAGAGGGAGCACGCAGAGACTTCTTCGGAATCTCAAGTCCAGTTCGCCTTGGCCCCAAGAAAGATCAAGGGCGCTCAGACCTCGTTTCCCAAAGGGAATCTTCACACTGTACATTGGTCCAACTGTCCATGCCTGAATGCCACTTGACCAGCTCTGCTGCTTGCAGTCGAACCACAGACGCTGCGCGCTCGGCTGGGCCGAGGCGGGCAACGCGGAGCGTTTACAATTATATTTTTCGGTCAAGCCCAACAAACCGGGGAAGCAAGGATGATTAGAAGCACAGGTTAACTTGCATTGGGACCTCCAATTCCTCACATCGTGTGGAAGCTCTGCTAGAAGCGGTGTACATGCAATCAGCCCCGGCAAACAACATGATAACCATTCGGGGTCTTTTCATTCCCTTTTTCGACAACGACCTGTGGGGCGCACTTTCCAACGCGTCCATTTTCTTCGCATCGATGGGCGGCGTCGCCGTGAAACGGATCTTTGGCGGTCCACCATGCTGTCGCCAATGTTTGAAGTGGCTGGAGGTATGTGGGGATGTGCCGTTGGCAAGGTGCAAGGTGGGTGCTTTGCTCCTGCAAAGTGTTGTGCTCTCTGACTACTTGAACAAGGGGGACAAGAACACAAAGCATAAATCATGGCATCAAGAGTTGGGGAATTCTGTTGAGTCCGGCTGACACAAGACTCCGACCTCTGGCCAATGACGCAATACCTGCTGGCTCAGGAGGCGATGCCGAATTTCTTCTGCATCTGCGCAGGGTAAGGAGCATGGCAGCAGAAACGCGTGGCACTTTTGTACCTAAAAAACATAATAGCATACACGGATGTTGAAAAAAGTGCTCGCCATGCTTTGGCGGGCTTTGTCATGTATCAATTGTGGGTTCCAAACTTTCGCGATGCAACAACGTAGGTCCGGGAGGTAGTGCTCGGGCGCGCACTGCGCATGTCTGTTTGTTCGAACGAGCTCTGTGTGTGTGTGTGTGTCAATGCTGCTCACCATCCTGATGCCTCGGTATGGACGCCCCCCGGGTAACCGGAGGTCCTTACCACCATAGGTATAAACTACTCTGACCGTAGTTGGGTTCCCGAATATATCATTGTGTGCTATGATTCCTCTTATATATTATGTTTGTTATTATTCTTGGGCATCCTGACCATCATGCGCAAAACATATTCTGACCGAAGTTGGGCTAGCGATTTGATTACCGACTCAGAAGTATTCCAAGGGTCCGTCTCACCCTCAAAAAAAATCCAGGGTACAGCCACCCCTGAAACACCTTCAACTTCAAACCGTATGAAAAGATATTCCTAGATGTTTTTCAAGCCACCATCAAGGGGGACCCAAGACGACCCCCCAAAAGACATATTCCAAAAACCTATTCTAGACAATTTAATCCAAGGGGCGTCGTGGTCCCCGGAATTATTTTTGAAGGGGGGCCCATCCGATTGTTGCGCCATCACGTGCCATTCATCACAGCTTGCCTTTTTGCCGTGCGCAAATTCAAAATGCCGATCGTAGCACAGAAAGCCAAACTCAAGCCATGCGTCCAGGACTGCAGCTCCGAACGCGGACAAAAGTCAAATACCAATTGTACGGAGGACCGCGCCTTTCCGGGCAGCTTCCGCCGCACAATGAGCCCTCAGTAGTGGGGAGAAGTGCAGAGTGCCAGTCATAAGCTGCCACAAGAAACCAACTCAAGACTCGCTGTTGGACCAAACCACGTTCTCTTTCTTTGTTCGAAAACCAGAGCGGGTGGTAGAAAAATGTGGGGCATTCAGCAAGAAGCACATCAAAATAAGGCGATCTGGGGCGACAAACGCTGCACTGACTGACTGAAGGAAACACACAAATAAACATATAATATTTTTGTACCGCATTAATATACCTTGGACGTCGTCAGGTGTGAGGCTAGTCTGCAGACTTGGGACACAATCAGCTGGCACCACTATTCACTGCAAACATAATGTATGTATGTGTATGTGTAGTTTTAGTAATGTCAATATCAATAGCATTATAATCATTGTTATCCGCCCACATTGCTCGGCGTGTCGGACACCTGATACGTGCCCGTCCCCCGGCGCAAAACAGGGATCCCAGGCTCGATTCCCCCTGCCGGCTCTTTGCTGGTTTGGGGTTCCTGCCTCCTTTTGCTGAACATCTGGAAAAACTCTGTGTTTTTGGACGTCCTGATTGCGAAAACGCTGGAAAAAACCGTGTTTGTTTGCGGGAAATATTGGGGAGCAAAGGGGAAATGCAAGGAAGTGCAAGGACATGAGGGAAGGAAATAGGAAGTCGACATGGCAGGAAAGCAGCAGGAAATGAAAGGGACACAAAGAAGAACTGAAAGGACATGTAAGGGACAGAAATGACAACAAGGGGAGTGCAGGGGGAATGAAAGGGAAAGAAAGCACAAGGAAACCAATCGGCACGACGGGAGATGTAGGGAAATGACTCGCAACGAAAGAACGGGACATACATGGAAAATGAAGCGGACATACCGAGAAAATGTCAGGGACATGAAGGGGGAGTTGAAAGGCATGGAAGGGACATGACCAGGACGTCATGGGAAACGTGAAAAGGACATGAGAGAGAGAGAGAGAGAGAGAGAGAGAGAGAGAGAGAGAGAGACAGAGAGAGAGAGAGAGAGAGACAGGGAGAGAGCGGGAGAGAGAGAGGGAGAGAGAGAAGGAGAGAGAGAAGGAGAGAACAAGAGCGAGACACAGAGAGTGAGAAAGAGAGAGAGAGAGAGAGAGAGAGAGAGAGAGAGAGAGAGAGAGAGACAGAGACAGAGCCAGAGACAGAGCCAGAATCAGAGAAACAGAGAAAGAGACAGACAGAGAGAGAGAGACAGAGAGAGAGAGAGAGAGAGAGAAAGAGAGAGACTGAGAAAGAGAGACACAGAAAGACAGAGAGAGAGAGAGAGAGAACAAGAGCGAGCCACAGAGAGTGTGAAAGAGAGAGAGAGAGACAGAGACAGAGCCAGAGACAGAGCCAGAATCAGAGAAACAGAGAAAGAGACAGACAGAGAGAGAGACACAGAGAGAGAGAGAGAGAAAGAGAGAGACTGAGAAAGAGAGACACAGAAAGACAGAGAGAGAGAGAGAGAGAGAAAGAGCGAGAAAGTGAGAGAGTAGAGAGGTTCGAATTAGGGTACCCTTTTTCTGTAGAGGGGCGTGGACAGGAAGGAGACAGGGAGACAGAAAGAGATAGAGAAACGTAGAGAGAGAGAGAGTGAGAGAGAGACAGAGAGAGAGAGAGAGAGACAGAGAGAGGGAGATTGAGGAGAGAGAGGCTTGGGGGGACGGGGAGGATGGGGAGCAGGGGGAGGGAGAGAGGACGACAGAACACACGAGGGAGACAAGGGAGCGAGGCAGAAGAAGAAAAGGGAGAGGACAATGTCGGCGGACTGAGCCGGAGGCTCTAAAGTTAGTATTATTGTCATAATCATTTTCCTTATCACTATTACTCTTAGTAGCAATAGTACTGCTACTGTTCCTATTTCTATCACTCTCCCCTGGATTGACGGCCTCAATGCTTGGCCATAGAGCAACATCCCCAGCATCACTGGACCAGTCTGAGATCATAATGAGGGCTGGCCTTGGGTTGGTTTGGCTTCATTTGGCCCCGGCAAAGGGGTTTTGGGCTGCCTTTGGGTGAATTTGGGTTGACATGGGGCTGATTTGTGCTAGCTGCAAGGCTAGTTTAGCAGTGGCTGTACGGTCGCCTTAGGGTGTGGTTCGGTGAGTGTTGGGATAGTTGTAAAACCAGCCCCAAAGCCAGCCCAAAACTCACTCAACCTCACGCTAAAAAGACACGCTAAAAAGACCGTCAAGCCACTGCTAAACCAGCCTCGCACCTAGCACAAAACAGCCCCATGCCAACCCAAACCCACCCAACGCAGAACGCACCCAGCAGCCGAGCCTAAATGATAAGCGAGGCCGGCCCTAGCAAAAGAAACAGCCCTACTAAACAATTCCCCCAGGGTTCCCAACCATTTTGCCCCACAACTTTGGTCCCCCAAATATTCCGATTCGAATGCTTTAAACCGCTTCAAAGCTTTTGGGGACAAAGAACTTAGTTTGCCCAGCACTGTGAACACTGAACAGGCTGGAAGCCTCGTAAAGGGCTTTTGGGTTGGGCTGAGTGCTCCAACCGGCACGGTGACCCAATTCGACTGTTTCCTGAATCCTGTTCCTTAAGTAGTCCGGAGCAGCGTGCCCTTCAGCAGGGAATCTATCCAAAGCTGAGATAATCCTGGAATGACGTCCTTTCAAACGTCAATACATTGTAGGTAGCACGTTGAGAAGGGTGTTAGCAACCTAGCATGTTGCAGGAGGTGTCTTCAACTTCATCGCTCTTCCTGAGGAACATACTTGCACATGTTGCAAATATCTCGGTATCTGCAGGCAATATGTCCAAACTGCATACTTGTCACGCTTTGTTCTATCATAAGTTGGTTTGAGGGCATGCAGCACGTGCGCTGCTTTACTCACCTTTGGCATTTGTGCGCTGCAATGCGTAGCATAGGCTTAGGCTCATCTACTTCTTGCTGGAAAAACTCTGTTGGCTTCGAAAGACTACGCCTGCCATGTTGGTGAAATACCTGGCACAATGTGGCTATATATATATAACAGATGTATGTTCAATATGTTTCTTTTCATGTATGAAAATGAACGTAGAAAATAACACAGGGTGCACTCCCTACTACCTGAATCTTATTTTCCGCTCGTGCTTATCTGAAGAGTGCTCGGTTCAAGAAAAACGCTCGGATGCGCATATCAAAAAAGAAGAAACTGTCCATTGTGTGGGCTCAGTCTTTCCGCTACTCATGTGCAAGATTTGCAGCAGGCGCTGAACGTGACAAAACCAGCACTTTTTGATGTGCGCTCGTGGCGAGAAATTGCGCTTTTGTAGCGGGAATGTGAGCTCGTTGCGCGGCCATTCCCGTTTCATCCAGGAAAGCTCCTGCTCTGTTCAAAACATTGCGCAAAGCATGCTCCAAAGGAGCTCAATTACTTTGCGACGCAGCTGATTTAACGACGCTCGAAGACAAAATAGCGCTCGCTTGCCCAAAAAACACTCGCAAGCGCAAAAAGAGTATCAAATAGCAGCTTGAGCAGAAAATCACGCTCGTTGGAAGATGCAGGTATCAAATGGTCATAGTCAAATCAACATATCATGAGGAGGCATCAACTGATCCCGCCCGCGGCTCCCTTGACCAACAAATTTGCTATCATTCCAGCAGAACGTGCCAGCAAAACAAAAGAAACACACCGAACTTCACAAGCCTTTTTCAACTCCGGCAATGACCAAAGCTGCCATTCCAAGGCCACGTTCAGTGTGTGCCAACATTTGTTTACAGTTGTTCAAAGCATTTCTAGCCAAATGGTTAATATTGGTAAGTTAGTAGTCCTGACATGGGGCCTCAACGAACTTGACGCCTGTCCGTGCCAAGGCTCCCAAGGGCTTCAGCGGGGATCGGGTCTTGTAGCCAGTACGCTCGATGCCCCAGGGCGACACCGGCGGCCTGGCAGATTCACCAACTGCCTGCTCACCCATAAGCCAGCCGCACCATCCAGCAAGTGTAGAGACATGTTGGTTCTAGTGTCACATGTCAATCTACAAAGGGCAACCGCCGCAAACTCAGCTACATCGTGAACTTTGATCGACTCGATGCCGAGGCAGCAAGTAAGGCCGCTTTGAAAGCCTAACTTTGGGCTCTGGGTTCACGGCCTCCAGGTGCGAGTCACGTCGGCAGTCATTTGTTCAGTTCCCCTCTGGCACGCATGCCACAAACAGTTCTGACCCGCCCCACGGCCGCAAAATGACCTTCATCCCTGCTTCACCCAATTTGTTTGGGATGGCAAGCGCAAAGCGCAAGAGCCAGTCTATCACAAATGCCTCTTCGTGTGCTTTGCACTGGTGCCGCCGCCATGGGGATGTTTGTGCCTTGGCCCGGGAAGCCCATCGCAACAAATGGATTAAAAGCTTCTTCCATGGTTTTGGATTCGTGTTCCGAGGGCCGCATGCGGTTGGTCAACATGAAGGTCTCTTGACGCCTGCAAAAAGAAAGCTCAAGGCTGTCATGTCCATGGGGTCAGTCCCCAAGCACTATGACGATTCTGACAGCCGTCCTGCGCCATATCATGATGAAAGCAGTATGGCCGACATCTCCACCAACAGACAAACATTCGACACAGCATCGTCGAAGGTGTGAATGCACCG
>CAUJNA010003259.1:288508-401008 GCA_963377175.1 Effrenium voratum | reverse complement strand
TCCCATGCGCACCTTGAACCCAGGGCATGAGGTCGACAAACGAACTACTGCTTGCACCGCTCGGAAAGAATTCGAAGCTTTGGTGTAGTATGATATAACCCAAGACATTAATGAAACTAAAGACAAAGTACAGCGAGCTATTTGCAGATGAACAGCAAACGTGCCTACGATTGTCTCATCCAAGATTGGTGTGGGAAATGGCGGCCTCAAATGCAACAATCCTGAAAAAACATGCAGATGTGCTTCTGTGTAGGCAAGCAGGTTTGTCCGTTTTCTGATGACATCACTCATGCTCCCCCTATGTTCTCCAAAAGCAGTCCGCTTCTGCTTGTAGTCTTCCCTTTGCTGGAATGGTTCAGTTCTTGGAAGGAACCTGACCTGACTCTGCGGATGGTGCAAACGCAGCTGACTGCAGTGGTGTGATGTTGTGTCTGGTTGTCAGCAAAAGCTGGGGCTCGGACTTTCAGAACGGAATCACTGCGGATCTACCGCAAAGTCCTTCTCCACTTGATGATTCATCTTACCAAAGGGCTTCTTCCCTAACTGAAGTTTAGACTAAGCTTGTTTCAAACTTGCTGAACAAAGTATGCTGCTCAGAAGCTTCAGCAACGTGAATCGCGTCAGGAAGATTGTTGCAACCTCAAAGTGCTAACTAGCATTAAAAAAGGATGTCGTCCATTGCAGTCATTGGCCACTGACTCCAAATTGCAGCAGGCAACGCGCACCTTCGTGATGATGGTCGCAAAGGTTCCAGCAGCACGGATAAACCTGAGAAAGGAAACCAAGGTGTGAGACAAACCTGGGCTGATGATTTGTGATCACCAGAAGTCCAAGCATTGACAAGGTCGCTTGATTGCCATTAACTTGGTGGGAATGGATGTCGACGTGTGTGATGGCGGTGCATTCTTACAAACAAAGCGGCCAAATCAGGGCATAAACAATCACCGTGAGCGTAATAGCAACACAAGTTCCGGCAAGCGGTAAAACTAGCACCCGTGAGGTACCTATCCAATCTCGCCGGCACATTTGCAAATGTTTGGTGTAGTGATGAGGGTACTAGCACTACTGAAGCTTAAGCTACTCAATTGAACCGTTGACCACCCGCCCTGCCGCCCCCCCCCTTCTTCAAACTTTTTAGGACAATGGCGATTGCGAACACCAGTCAACATCCCCCTCGCGAGGGACCCTTGAGACCTTCACTCGCATTTCGTTGGCAACACACAGCGGGGAAATGCCTCCCCCTGTGAAGACGTTGTCCCCGCCCCGGCCGATCCAAGGTCCCAAAAAGCGCGAAGAAGAAACGCTCTGGGTGCCCAGCTGGCCACCAGCACCTAAGCAGTCTTAGTCATGGGTGCTGGCACGGAATACACAGGCTTGGACCGGGCCCCCACAAATATAGAGGGGTGGATGCCACTCCTCAGCTGGGCGTAACCTCGCAGTTATTTTAAACATATGTTGCTTACTTTAACCTTCCAACAATATGCTTTGATTTTGCTGGACGATTAGTTATTTGTTGCAGAGATTGCCCCGGCTTGTTTTTTTGTGACAGCCTCACTGAAATATGTTTGTGATCCCTATTATATCCTAGAATTGGAGGTATGCCAAACTGCCCAACTGAAAAAAGGTGGCATCAGGACCCCCACCCGCTAGTGACAAAGAGAGCGCCGCGATTTTGGCACTAAATCCTCGGTCCATCTGCAAGTGCAAGGTGCACTTATCTCACAACGAGGAAGAAGGTCGGGTCCCAAAAGGGTCGGAATATCAAGTACTGTACGGAACCAAGGGGAGCAGAATGAAAGGTAGGCGCATGTAGCCACGTATGTTCTAATCATTCTGGCAACATCTCGCTAGGACACGAAATAGTCTTGGTAAATCCTTGGGCAAAAGCCTTCACTTGACAGGAGTCCTCATTCCTCCAGCCCCGTGCATCCCAAGGTGGTTCGATGGCAAAAGCTGAGCCATGTATCGTCTTCCCCCCGGCCAGAAAAACCATCTTCCGGCACCTGGCCGCAACTCGATGTTGTGGATGATAGAGCCCACGGGAATATGCCTCGCACCACTTTTGGCTACTGTTTGTGCAGGTCATCGACGCAAGCAACACACACACGCATATAAGTTCATGATGTCACCGAATCCATGAATCAATCAAAGTGTGTCAGTTTAGGCTACAACCATATGGCTTAGCTGCTTCCTATGCTTTCCTTTCTGAAACCAAGAAATGTTCCTAATTGCGTATGCTCGATGTCTTCTGATGTCCCGCTCATCCATGTAGCCTTCTGCCTTTATGGCTTGACAGGAGCCAAAGGAAGATGTTTGCCTCAGCTAAAGTCTTTCTGCGTGAAACCGCTTCATCGCTTCTCCGTGTGCCAATGCCCAATTCGGCCCCAGCCTCAGCGGTAGGCTGTTTCCAGGGACAATGTTCGCAGTCTCGCTAGACAGCACCTGGGCGGGATGGCCCTTTGACCAAGATTGGGCGTGCCCGGCAAAGCTCTGCCCTGAAGAACTTCTTCGAATCACTCTGAGCCCTCTGTGGATGATGCCGTGGCTAATGAGTATTACCTCTGCAAGCATCGCTGAACCCGCCCGAGCACTCGAGGACGGCAGATCTTCATGAGCCGTTGACTCAGTTGACTGTTGAGGTCCGCCCCTTCGACGATTCAAGTCAGGGCCCCAGGCCTGATCCCCCGGACGCAACGTCAAAGGCGCCAGGATGTAGCTCAGCACGCCATCCTGGAAAGGCCGAAAGGCCTGCGTTTGCCTCCGAACCGGGTGGCTTTTGAGACCAAAGATCGACTCCATTCCCGTGTGGAGATGAGGCCAAGACATGCACACAGCCCTCTCGCCATGAAGACTGGGTGTTGCCATGCTTGAGCAATGCCCAGCAAGGAAGCTGGTCCTCGAGATGCTCGCAACACTGATGCATGCTGTCAACGCAAAAGTTAGCTCTGTGTGGGGGGGCATTGTCCAAAAAAATCTGGCCAAGTCAAGTTTAGATGGGCGACATGCAACGCGACTTCCAACAAGGCCTGCACCTATTTCCCCCGATCGGCGAGCTTGGACACCATACCTTTTGTTTCTTCACCCGAGGAAGCCCATCCAAAAATGAATGGCGCATCCCGCTTTTGCCTCGTACTGGACCAGCGCAATGTGCGAGGATCGGTCAGGCGCGTACTCGATCCGCAGCACCGTGGCCGGGATGTCCTCTACCAAGACGGCTATAAAGGTTTGTATCCACAATCATACAAATCCCCTTCTCGTATCCATTCATGAATGCGCGCTAGTGGAAATGTTGTTTTTCCCAGACTGCCGAATCTCCAATACTTTCATCTAGGCAATGCTTACCAATGCTAAACTGGCGGATTTCGCCCAGCCCAACCCCAGCCTTATTTGTGGGTAGTCCAGGACCCAAGCTCCTTGCACCAACCCCATGCCAGAATTGAACAAACCAAGGCCCCTCTTTTCCTTTAAAGTTTGTGCTACAACCATTTGAACCTTTCCAAGAAGGACGCTCATTTGCGGCTGGGGCAGCCAGTCTGACTCCTAACTTCCCCACTCACTAACAAATATCGTTGCCCCCCAGCCAATATTTATTGTTTGGAGGACGTACTTATTATTTTGGGGAAGGGATTGTGTGACATAGCTTTGCTTGAACCAGGTAGACCCGGAGGTTTTGGGCGCTGCAGTGGGGTCAGGGCTATTGCCGGGGGTTTGGCGCTGGCCGGTCCCGGCGCGCGCGCTTGAAGTCCACGAAGCGCAGGCGCTGCTTGCAGCCCCCCTCGCGGTGCCGCGTAGTTATCCTGGCGATCCCTTCAAACTCGCCGGGAAGGTAGGAAGGATTACTTACAAGTTGCCAGCACAAACAAACTGTTCAATATCAAGAGATGCAAACCATGTCAAAGCGGCAAGCGGCATGGCTAGAGATTTAGATCCCTCTGGCGCCTGCCCACGTCGTTGCGGCCCGAGTGCCGCTTTCTCCCGGTCGATAGCCCCTTGATGACCTGAGAATCGGATTCCCACGGATTCCCAGCTTCCGAACGACAGGATGAGCCGACTCAAAACCAAAGCACCTAAGGTCCTGAGCTAGTGGAGTGAACCCTACCGATGGTCCACTCCAAGCACATTTGAAGTGGCTGGCCTTGTGCAATCTATGCACACACGTCAGAATAAATGATAGGTGCAGAGGTCGGCCTAACATGAGGCAAGCTGTCCCCGCCCCCCCCCCTCCCTCGGGTGCAGGCTCGGCCGCGGAAGGTCTTTTGCGGAGTGGCCTGCACAGAGAGCCACGCCCAAATTCATGTTTTAATGCCCAAGCAAACAATCGCCAAGCCTTCCAAACATGGCTTCAAACTTCCCTTTCTGGAACCCGCTCTCGAGATCTCGGCCGCTCCTCTAAAAGCTTCTCCAGCTTCTGCTGCTTTGCCTCAGAAAGGCGACTCTTGAAGGTTGCTTGGACTCGGAGGACAGGATGGCACGATCACAGTCATTTCTCGTCCCAATGTGCTCAAAATTGTGTTTACAAACTGTGTGTTTGAATGAATGAGATTTCAACTACCCATTTTCCCTTGTCGCTGGATGAATATGCTCTGGTTAGCCTCTCTTGGTCCACGCCCTACATGTGCAAACTCGAAATAAGTTGTGCCCCGCCCCCTCCAGGGGCCAAGTTTCCTTACCTGTCTTGGCCTAGACCTGTGGATAAATGGCCAACCTTTGTCATTTCTCTGAAACGCAGTATGTTCATCTCAGTGGCGCGGCCGTACAGAGTGTCAGAATCGCCACTCTTAGCCCCCTGCCAAGGTAAACGCTGCTATGACGCTCTGCTTTGGAAGCTCCTCCTTGGGAAAGCCTGGCGATGCGGAAACATGACAAAGAGCGACACTCGATCGCCACGTTCGAAGACAGTTGGGTCCCCCAATGGTGGGGGGGCTGTGGAAGACCGGAGTCCGCGGACACATTGCGCGGAGTCCGACCGGAGCCTTGGGCCCAACGAGACGAATGATACCCTCGGATTTGACGCAATGGGGAAGTCTGGGCGGGGCTGCTTGCTTGGTGCTTGAGCAAGTGAAAGGGCGTAGTTGTCATGAATGCGGTATGGTTTAACTTCTAGGTCAAATCGACACGTCGAACTGTTGGCTTCGACCGTAAGATCAATGTTTTTCGATCAAGCGCGTTGCAAGCTGCAGGGCCACGCTTCTTTCTCGATGCATTAACGTCTGCAGCATTGCAATTTCATGCAACTTCTACGTTCATACATACAAACATCCATAATTGAATCCAATACTGACTTCGCGCCGTGCGACATGTCAAGTATTGTCAAGTCATTAAATCCGCGAGCAAACCACGTCATACCCAAGAGCTCCTGCCTCTATCAACAGGCACATTCGAAGCCACCGTGCTATCTGTTCTAAGTTCTATCACCCAAATGTTCGATAGCGTCAAAGTGTTGTTTAATCATTGAACAACGGTTGGCAAGTAAATTCCTGACACGGAGGCTTTGGGATTGGTTGGGATGGTTCCAGGTCTCAGGATCCATCACTCGACTCTGCAATCCCGAGTCCTTCGTACTCCAGAAAATGGTCGGGATGCCATTTTTGTGGTTTCCTGTACTTGTTCAATGTCCTACCGTGTGGATCCGCGAAAGGAGCGTCCAAGCAGTATCGCCCCCCGCCAGAGCCTGTCTCGAAGTCGATGTACGGCGGCCGGTTCCGCTTCATGATGCGAGAATAGGAGCCAGACCACCTGACCCAATATCTGTTCATTCCCGTGGCTCCAAAAAAACCTGCCAATATTCCGCACTAAGAACAAACAACACACACGCACAAGGAGCCCAAGGTCGAAGCCTGCCCTCCCTGCCTGCAGGCCAACTGGGATGCCGAGATGTCGGGCTGCCTGGTGAGTCTCGGGTCTGGTCAAGCATGAATTGAGGAAACCTGCTCATTGACATGAAAAGAAGCCAACTGCTGCTGTCTTCTCTACAAGCAACCAAGCACAAGCTCTATCAAATAACCACGGTCGGAAGTATGAAGTCCCCTCAGTGCAATCAAACCACCAACCACAAACCCAGAAAACCGTGAAATACCCTTAACAAAAGATGCGGAAATCCAACAACTCAGAGAGAGAAGCTGCCGTCTCCCCCACGGAGCAACCAAAGCCGTCCCCTGCCTGGCCAAAAGCGGCGCACCCGGCCCCAGGCCGGGCCTCCAGTTGGAGCGTTGACGGCGGGGTTCAATGGCTCCGATGTTCACAAGGACGCCCCATGGAAACCGACGCGCCTCGTTTTGACACGCATCCCATGCGGCCATTGGAGCAGTCTTCCCCGGGCGTCTCTTTGGAACATCATGACTGAACAGAATGAACAAAGCACTTCAGCTCGAGTTATGTCCAGCATGTGAATTTGCTCCCAATTATCTTTCTGGATCTTGCGGCCATTGCTGTCCTGTTATGTCCTGTTGCCGTGTTAGTTCCCTATGTGACGTGCAAGACCTTCGACAGAACCTATACTGGCAACCTCGAGTGCGCTTTCGTACCACCTAAAATCCCTAAAACAAAAGCAACGGGCAAAGAAGCAACATGGCTCTCCCAAGTCCGGCTCCGGCACACCACCCTGAGGCTGGGTGTTGGAGGTTTGCTTCATACGTTTCCTGCTATAGTGGCAACTTTGGGAGACAGCACCCACCCTCATGCTTTTGGCATCGTGCCTTTGCAAGATACTGGCGAAGCGTCGGCACCACATCGCCTTGCGACGTGTCATCATGCGACTGTCTAGATCGTCCACTGCTGCTTATTAGCCAAGCCAAGAGACGGCTGGCAGTACTTTAGCGATACTGACATCACAAGCTATGAAGAAGTTTCAAATTTGGGCAGCGGCTTCTTCCACAGAAGCTTGTGGCTAGATTTAGTCTGTGCCGACCTGCAAAACTCATGCCCCCTACTACTACTACACTACTACTACTACCACCACCACCACCACCACCACCACCACTACCAATCAGCAGGTAAAATCATTTCACACAGCCGAGTCTCCCTAGTAAGAGTAGAATGCAGAGGTTGTTTCCTGCGTCAGTAGAGAAACGTGACGCTTGACCTGTCAAGTCTCGTCTGATGCAGTCAAAAAATAGGTCCTCTTTGGTGGACATGCACAAACACCTGGCAATTGCCACTTCCTGCTTTGATATCCCATCCTTCGCTCATGCGCGCGTTTGTCCTCGCATATGATGTGTGCGCGTACTGGTCAAAACTCCAGGTGTGAGGAATGGTCATACAACGGGGTGCCAATGCCAATTCTTCCTTGCAACAACACACGATGCCCGTGCCTTGAACTTGTCCTTACCCGCCCGACTGGTTTGGGATTCTTAAACTCTAAGTCGCGCCCGACCTCATCCCCCCTGTGCAAGTATTATTTGAAGAAATGTGGGAAGTTACCATCCCTTTTCCCGCTCAAGTATGTGGTGGCTCGGCTGTTCGTCTGGCAAAGGCCAAGGTTCATCACACAAGAAACAGCGTGCGGCTGCTGAAATCTAGCGGGGACACAGCTGGAATTGAACAAGCAAAGTAAAGCCCTTTTGTCGCTATTGCTGCGCCACGAGACTCGGGGTGAGGAAGATTGAACGCTTAGGCGCAAACCATTTTGTTTGGATGTGGAAACCTTTGAGCAGCGCTGGGCAAGCGGCACCACTTTTGGCCCACGTTGGATGTTGGGGCTGCAAATGATGTATCCTTGCAAAAGAGCTTGAAACGATGCGGTCTAGTTTGGCCAAGCACGTTTCTTAGGTGGAGCATGTTCAACGGAAAGTAATTCCTTTTCAGCCATGCTGTTTTCAAGTAGCCTTAGCAATTTGCTACTGTGTGATTACCTTTCAGCATCACTCGCTGGAACTTCTGTTTGCCCTGCGCCAACTGTACAGGCACTTCATGCTCCTGCGATCAGGGCATGTGTGCTCTAAATCTAAAGCTTCTTGAGTCTTTCGGCCGCACCAAAAGAGTCCAAGCTAATTCGACACCGCAGGTAGCCATCAGCCGCTTGCCGCATCCTCCTTGGGAGGACGAGTCTCACGCACGGCTATAATGCTCAAGCTTGCACGCGCCGCTTCGCGGGCATTCTCCGCGCTCCAGAAACTCTTTGCAAACACTTTGCCGCTTCGGCACACGCGTGACCTCTGTCCAACGGAAGCTCTCCACCGCATGGGCAGTGAGCATTTGTTGATGCCCATCGGCAACTGCCTCATGAACGACAACTGTCCTGTAGCCAGCTTCGAAGAGCTCCTTCTGCGTGGGGTTAAAATCCTGGTCGGAGCTGAGAATGACAAAGGCACAACGGCCAGTACTCAGGCTGTGGTCTTCAAACTCATTTCGGCAGGTCTGAATCATGGACTTGAGCTCGTGGTCTGCGCTCTCCTTCTTGGCTTTGCTCAAAATCACCCGGACCCTGGCGTTGCAAAGCTGGTTTATCAGAATTGCCATGGCTTCAGGGCTGATCCAATGTCCAGAAGGGGACTTGCCAAAGCGAGTGACGGGAAGAAACGCATACATCTCTATGCGAATGGTGCGGCGCGCGTAGCCGCTGGCTTGAAGAAAGTCCATAAGATCCCGAACCAATTTCGAGGCGTCCGTTTGCATCTCATCTAGCCCGATATTCTCAAGATCCCAGAACAATCGTACATGCCGAAGCTGTTGCTTCCAGTGTGAGTCATCCTGCATAAATGCGGCAAAGTGCTCAAAGTCGCCACGCTCAAGCAGTTGCTGGGCAAAGTGTTCTGCTCTGCCTTTGTGTTTGTCATCCGTGCACATGGCCAGTTTACTCAACGCCTCTGCCAGCTCGGCATCACTAAGCCCAGCTTCTCCAAAGGCTGCATCCAGCCTCCTGCGCCACTCCAGGTAAGCCTCCATCTGCTCCAAGCTGTAAGTCGAATCAGGTGGCACAGACCGGAAGATATGCTGAAATTCCTGCAGCACAGATGCAGTAACCTCCTCCAACCTGTCCTTCAGGAACGTGGGCAGCATTCTCTGCATCGGCGAAAGCTCATCCATGTCCAGCGTGTGATGCGCATTCAATTGGTCCCGTCGAAGATCGTGAGGGAGTGTCGCATCCTCTGCTGCTGTCCTGGTATCAACCAGCGCACAAGTCACTCGCACTGCGTAACCACGTATTCTGCAGAATCAAGGAACCAAACACACGCCCATCGATCTTCTATCCGAAAGCCTCTCATACAAACTAGGTTTATCAGTATTAAGTCTCCGCCACTAAGCAACAACCCACAGCTCAGCCTGACTCACAATGCCAATGACAAACATCAGCTGCCACCAAAGTTCATCCCGCTCCTCAGGGTGCCTCGTGCTTCATCCTTCGAAGCGGGCGCCACCTTTGCTGGGAGAAAAGACCAACCACATATGCCCGGACTGCCCGGGGTTTGGCTCCGTACGGTTTTAAAGATCCACAGCTCACAAAAACCATCGGTTGTCACGAATCCTAAAAAGCATCGAACCAGGGGGTGCACAGCTGGCTTTGGGTCTGTCTGAAGCCCAGCGACAGAACTCCCCAAGTTGGACTGGGTGCAAGACAAGCCCAATGCGCGCATTGGCGCTCAAATTGCAAGCGCAGTGATCAGCCAAAGATTCAAACTGGATTGAGTGTCAGCTTCCCGAATTTGTATTCCGATATTGCTCTCTTATACACAATACCTCCATGTTCAACTCACCAACGCACGACACAAAGTATGGCAACGGACCTCCATTTCACCGAGCTGCCGCAGCGCTGCGGAGACAGGCACCCATTTTCGCTCCCGAGGGCTGAGGGGCGAGACTGGGGGCTTGAGTACCCTGCCTGCGGATGGGCAGCAAGCCTAGGCAGCCTTCTGAGAAATGAGATGGCGAAGTGTGCAACCAAGCTGATCTAAGGAGGACATATAATATATATATATATATGCAATGGCACACGCATACAAGTGTCGCAACATCTCTCACTGCATCTCGTCAGCAAGGAACAGTGCAAAGAAGTTACGCATCATTTGACTCCCTAGCACTAGCTCAGACGTGCAAATCAAATGTTGACAACTGCTGCCTATCAGATCGGTTCACTGCTCTTGCCGGAAAGGCTGGTTGAAACCAAACCTGAAATTTGGCGCGTTCGGCTGCAGCGATCCCTTCGAAGTTTTACTCAGAAACCAAGCCAAATGGAGTCACTTGCGCACCTTCGGAACCGGCCAGTCCAGGCTCACGCCCGGAATTGGACAGCCGAATGCGCTGATTTGGAAGATTCTTCAGTGGGTGGGAGAGCTTCCGAGTGGTTGGAGCTGCTGGGAAGGCAATGCCCAGGGTAGGTGTGGAGAGCTGCCACTCTATTGCTTCGAGCAGGACAAGTAATGTGCGAACGCATCATTTGAACGCCACCCCCAAGGACTAAAGGAAACCCAAAATGTCAAGCAATCGTCACTGTCATGTAGCTGCGTGTCAACTGAAGCTGATATGTCATACTGAGCCCATGGTATCCCATGGTGTGCGGCGACCTACCGCTGCCTTCCAGCTCAAGCCCTTTGCTTGAGCCAAAGGTCGAGAAGCGAACCTGAGGCTTCCTTGGCCCGTCGCTCTGCAAAACTTTCAGCAAACGCTGACGACCCATCAGAAACAGAAACAATGTAACGCACTCACTCCTTTGGGCCGCCCCAGTGGAACTCGGGGATCAGATTCTGCAACTTGGCATCCTCGCAGGTGTACCTCTTCGCATAACTCCGAACCATACGACCGTCTCAGCCGAGTCATGCGGGCGTTGCTCACACAAATACCTTGCTGCAAGGGGACCAATCTAATCGACCTCTCAACTTGCAGCAGCTGGCCAAAGAACCAAAAGGTGCCATAGCCTCGTAAAACTGCCATGCCTGTACTGATTTCTTCTGTAAAGGCTCGGTATGCTCGGGATTGCATGGTTCTACTGGCACTTCGCTGCTGATATGTGGGAAACTCCTGATGTTTCAATTAGACCTTAACATGGAAAAAGTGCATCGAAGCAAACTCGTTGAATAGAAGCAGCATTACTCAGCATAACTCTCCTCTTAACAAAGTCTTCTGATGACCTCTCCGTTCACTCGCAATTCTGCCGTCGAATCTGTGTGGGTGCCCGCGTTGAATCAATATCTAGACTTTGGAAGTGTGCACAGAAAGAAAGTTGCTGAAGGGCTTTCACCAAGCGTGCGACAGCTTCCCGCGCACTCCGGAGAAAAGGTGCCGTTGGCCAACCAAAGGCCCGGGAAGGCCGTCATGCACTGGCAGCCGAAGCACCTTGGCTCAGAAATAGAGGCGGGAAGGGTTCCTGACAACATCCAGGCTCTTTGTTTGGCAAATTTTGTGTAACGAGTTTTATAGCGTTAGAGAGAGAGAGAGAGTGACAAATAGAGAGAGAGAGAGAGAGAGAGAGAGAGAGAGAGATAGAGAGATAGAGAGAGATGCAGAGAGAGAGAGAGAGTGAGGGAGAGAAAGAGAAAGCAAAAGATAAAGAAGAGAGAAAGAGAAGGAGACAGAGACAGAGACAGAAACAAGTGACAGAGAAAGATAACAAAGAACACGAGAAGGAGACATAGATAGAGACAGAAACAGGTGACAGAGAAAAAGAGGGAGAGAGAAGGGGAAATGAAGCGGGCTTCAAACTATAGTTCTTATATTGTTGAAACTTCCGCCCCCTCGTTCTCTGCCCGCTGTACTGGTATAACATGGGAGTGGTTCACGTGTGACCATATACTCTCTAGAATGGTCCTCCGCATACGAGGCCTGCCTGCTTCACAAAACCTAACCAAATACTCACTTCAACAAATTCAGATCGCCAAAACGTCCGAAGGTGGTGCCACCAATCTCTCGGCGCTGGCCGACCAGCAAAATGTTTGCTGCTCTGGGTCCACTAGTTCTTCGGTTTTGAGGCGCCCAGCTTGAGTTTCATTTCATCCCCTGTGTCCAATTTTCATTGGCGAAATCTGCAATCTCATTGCTGGAAGCTCCTGGACTTAGACTCCGGCTGCTCCTCAGCAGGACGGCCCATGGCCGGCTGGACAAATTCCTCATTGACCTTGGGCAAAGTTGTGAGAACTCAAGCGCTCTCGACCTCGTCACATGGCAGTTGGCACGGCGACTTCGCCACCATCCAAGAAGATTGGGGGCCGAGTCTTTGCTTCCTCGCCATGAGTGCGAGGAAGAAAAGGAGCACACGTCAATGTTTGATCACATATTTCTATGGGCACGTAAGGCACGTAACTTTACAAAACACAATGGCAAGAAATGGCTAAAGCTAGCTTGCAGGCATGAAGCCCAATTCTTGGGTCGGTTTCCAGCGAGCCCTGGAAAAGGCCTTCTACAGTGGCCTTTGGAGGCATTCTTGCTCATAACATAGTGCGGATTGACAACATCCACACTGGGAATGCATGAAACCCAGTAAATACTGGTTGACAAGGCGTCTACCAACTGGTGCAAAGTGGAATTGGCCCATCCACGTAGTGCAAACCCCAGTAGAAAATGGCAACGCGCCACGCCCATCGGCCAAACCCCTGGGAGGCAGCACCCAAACGACCGTGGGCGTGGGCGCATCTGGCCTCAATCGGCGAGAAAACAAGCACGTCAGCACGTCTCTGCGTTGAAAATAACTTTCGTCCATCCGTCAAAGAGAACTTTCGATATCAAGAGAGCAAGGCAAAGACGCAAAGATGGTGCTTTGCCTCATGACATGGCATGCCCCTGATTCCCTGGAAATGAGAAGTCATGGCTAGCTGCAAAGATCTCAAAGTTCATCAAATTCCGTATCAAACAAGCAATGAAGTTGACACACTGCATGACAAGCAGGTGATCGCGATAGATGGCAGCTTGTCCGAATACCCAAGATCCAGCTGCAAGTCGAAAAACTCAGCTTGCGATCAAGCTAAAGAAAATTCAACGTTGAAATAGGTGTGTCTCTTCTTGGGGGGACCTCTACAATGGTGGTTCTGCATTTGGCTTGCACTTCAACCAAAGGTTGCCCTTTCAGGATAAGGTAAAACAAGAGAGCTAAGTAGAGGAAAGTAAGCCCTAGATGTTCAACTGTCATATTTCCTCTTTTGGGTTTCGGTCTGGGGGGTCAGTGGGGGAAGTCTTTGATTAAAACCACCAAAAAAAGGGGCACCCTCAAAATCAGACAAACCCACATGGTGAATGCCAACATTGTCGCTTGTGCCAAATCCAATGTGAGCAATAGTAAGGGAATACGAAAAATATTCGGCCACCTCCTTGACAGCGCCCAAGGCACTCTATTTGGGGACCACCAAACAAATGGATGTGTCTGTTTCTCCTTTGGGTTCTTTTAGCAAATCCCGCAGAATCGCTAAGCAGAAAGTGGTTAAGTGAACAACGGGTCGAGATTTAATTTGGGTTTTGTTTTGTTTTATTTGGGGATTTTTTTGTTTTCCGTCCTGGCTACTAAAATTCTGTAATTTACAGCATGTTCTCGCGAAATGTACGTATTTTACGCTAGTCCGTCAACATCATCAGCATCGTTTTCAACATCCCCCGCATGTCCAGCCAACATCCCCAGCATCACCAGCAAATTGGCTTCCCGCATCTCATGGTAAAAGTGAGGATTCAAATACGGGCAAACTAATCCCTGTAAAACACCTAAAACGTGGCGGCAGCCCCCCCCATGATGATTGAAAAAGTGACGACGGCAGCCCCCCCCATGATGATTGGAAAAGTCTAAAAAATTGCGGGGGGGTTGGGGGCGGCGGCAGCCCCCCCCCATGATGAGGCAAAGAATCTAAAAAGGATCGGTCGCATGATGATCGAAAAAGTGATGATTCAATTCGGGGCAAAAAGTCCAACAAATAGCGGGGGGGTTGGGGGGGGCGGCAGCCCCCCCCATGATGATTGAAGAAGTGATGATTCAAAAAGGGACAATAAATATTAAAAAAGCAGCCGGGGGTCATCAGTTCCTCTGCGGCAAGGCCTCATGGTGCAAGTGAGGATTCAAACACGGGCAAACTAATCCCTGTAAAACACCTAAAACGTAGCGGGGGGGGGGGGGGCGGCAATTCCCTCCATGATGATTGAAAAAGTGATGATTCAATTAAAGGCGTGGGGAGGGGGTTGGGGGGGGGGCGGCAGCCCCCCCATGATGATCGAAAAAGTGATGATTCAATCAGGGACAAAAAGTCTAAAAAATAGCGGGGGGGTTGGGGGGGGGGCGGCAGCCCCCCCCATGATGATCGAAAAATTAGGGGCAAAGAATCTAAAAAGTAGCGGTCGCATGATGATCGAAAAAAGTGATGATTCAATTAGGGGCAAAAAGTCCAAAAAATCGCGGGGGGGTTGGGGGGGGCGGCAGCCCCCCCCATGATGATTGAAAAAGTGATGATTCAATTAGGGCCAAGAAAATATTTATAAAAAAAAGCAGCAGGGGGGTCATCAGTTCCTCTGCGGCAAGGCCTCATGGTACAAGTGAGGATTCAAATACGGGCAAACTAATCCCTGTAAAACGGCAGCCACCCCCCCCCATGATGATCGAAAAAATAGGGGCAAAGAATCTAAAAAGTAGCTGTCGCATGATGATCGAAAAAGTGATGATTCAATTAGGCGTGCATTTTAATCGAAAGGGGGGTGGCGGGGGGCCCAGAGAGGAACTTGCGATGCTGATGATGCAGGAAGCCAAGGCCAAAAACCAACTGGGAAAGCATCAGGATGCGAAAAGCCAAAGCCAGAAAGCCGCCAAAAGCCAAAAAGCCAAAAAGCCAAAAAGTCACCTGCCGCAGCGGAACTGGCAATGCAGAGGATGCGAAAAGAGAGGAACTGTGAATGCAGATGATGCGAAATGAAAAGCCACAAAAGCCACAAAAACCCACGTAAAAGCCACAAAGGCCAAAAAGCCGAAAAGCCACCGACCCTGAAAAACAAAAATAATTCCTAAAAAAAACGAAAAAACACCTAAAAAAATGGCCCTCCGTGAACAACTGGCGCTGAGTTCTTTGCTTTAACTCATGGCAGCCCGCCAGAGCTTTTTTTGACAGCTAGCCGGCTGCCATCTGGAATCTTCGCAGTCAGCCTTGACTGCGCACCCACACCCCGACAATCCCTGCAAAAAACAGTGGCCCTCAGCAAATAATCAAGAAGTATACCTTTCAGGCCCAAACGTGCTCTCAAACAGGCTGCAAAAACATACGGTGGGCAGGCCCCTTGGAAGGTCCCACCTTGCAAGCTAGTGGCTTCTCTCGCAGTGCATCCGTCCCCTGCACTGCACTCGAATTGCACCCAAGGCCGCAATGAGCTGAGGCATTGCCACCTGCTGGTGAAAAGAAACAGCTGGCCACGGCGTGTTCGGAGGATCCCAACTCATGCTGACTGAACCCCACTGTCGAACCAGCCTGCAACGGATGCTAGCGGCGGATTGAACCGAACAACTGCAATGAGTCGCTTCAGACAGGCTGGAGTGCCAAATTTTCACAGGCAAATGTCCCTGTATGAAGGGCTCAGGCTCTGCATTTCACGCATCACGTGCCAGCCAGTGCATCCACTGAAAAAGAAACCACTGGGCGTGTCTTTTTTGTACGTAGTCGTGGACCCCAAAATGGTGGTTTTCCGCTTGGCTTCCCTTTCAAACCTCCAAGAAAAGGGGTACCCTTGAATGACACGCCCAGATCAGGTCCTCTGATACTTGTTCATGGGCTTTGCAAGCCAAGAACTAAATAAGGTAGAGGTTGTTACGCAAAACGAGGCTTGGGGGTTGCGCGGGCTTGTTTAGTTTGTTATACGTGAGTTTTATTTTCCTACGCAATTTGCTTATTTCTGCGCACGAATTTGCTTATTTTTGCTTTCGTCATTTTTTATTTCCCCGCGAGCGCTTTATTTCCTCGCGGAACGTCCCCCCTCACTTGCAAAGATACTCCGTGAGGTCCACCTTGAGCTGCCGAGCCTCAGCTGCGGAAATCGGACGAGTGACAACTGATTCCTCTCGCTTTGCTGCTTCGCTTTGATATCTCAGTTGGCTGACTTTTGGCGATGCCAAAAAGTGACCAGAAGTCGAGCTGCTCCGGTCTCCAATGGGTTACTCGCGCTGCAAATGCCGGGGCCCCCAATAGAGGTTGGTCTGTGTTCGGCACACAGTCTTAAACACAGCAATTCAAACAGCATGTTGCCCGAGCTATAAACTTAAACTACGACCAGATCTTTAAGTACGGGACAAGACAAAAGCCGATGAGCTTGCCCCCAGCGTGGCCGCCGATCTTTCATTGGGCGAAACTGGTACTTTGCGCTGCCAGGATCATGTTCCCTAGCCAGCCCGCCAAAAAACAAGCCCACTAAGTACGTATCGCGAACCGCGTTGCACACAAATCAAGAACCGGGGGGGGGTTCGTCAATCATGAGCCTTTTCTTGATTCACATTGTTGGATTGGCCCATCTCTTTGATGGCTGTTCGTAGCTGTCAAACTAAACTGGTTGCCTTTGCAAGTGCTGAAAAGGACTTTTTTCGGATGAACGAAGGGGTCAAGCTGGAGGCTGAAAGATGAAAGCGCTGCTGGCATGGTGAAGAGGTGTACAACTGCTAAGCTGACACCAGCTTCACTGCCGTTTCAGCACTCATTTGTTTCACTATGCAGCTTCAGCCTGCCAGTGCAGCAATGACTCCGACTTCCCGCCCGTGTCTTTGTGTGCCCCGGCGCAAGCTTGTGCCAAAGGCAGCTCTGCACGGCAAATGACCTGGCTTGGCCCGCAGATTGCTGCAGACGCATTGTGCAACACACGTAGCTGAATGATGAGACTGCATTACAGGCAGCAAGTCGGCTGCATTGAACGAACCGGTTGGGGACGTGTTGGGCTTCACTCGGCTACCAAAATAGCGTTATCGTAGTCCCCGCCTTGAGGTCCCGGTCAAGCTTGAAGTTTCTCTCGCCGAGCATGCGGATGAGGCCAGCCTTGCGCGGGTGACATGATAAGCATACACACGCGGGTTCGGGAGATGTCAAAACTCACAAGCATTGCACAACAGTGCTATTCAGGGTCAACATGCTCAAGGCAAGACAGAAGACGCCAGAAGGCTCAAAGTATCCTCCTACATCCCGCAGCAGCGCATGCAATGCCAACACACACAATTGCGCTTGCACGTCTCAAAGTGGCTGCTGTTCATTTGAGTCATAGTCACAACTTGGAATGAAAGAGGGCTGCCCAAGTCAATATCAAGAATCAAAGACTGACACCTACTTATGGTCGCGGCTTGTCGATGGCTCACTTACCTGCCTCCTTAACATTGGTGAGAGCATGGAAGAGCTGGGTCCTTGGCGAGCGATCAAAGGTGTACTGCTTCCAGTTGCCATGGCGGGCAAGGGAAAGCCAGCATGCAGATCCTAGAGGTAAGAAGCCCTGGTTACCTATCGTGGTATCTGGAAGCACTGGGTAAGACTTGCACGTCGCACAAAAGAACATGCCAGCACGACCGCAATCACATTTTGATGGCTAGTGCGCACGATGTCAGATCCTTGTCTTCTCAACACATCACCGTAGAGACGCATGTATGTGAGTAAGCAAATCACCGATCAGTACCCTCTGTCCAACCATCATGCCAAAGTTCATCAGTCCTTCAAATCCTGCGAGTCTCGCAAGTCAGTTCTTGTTGGAAGGACTTGTAATGAAAGGCTGGTTTTGCCTTCTTGCGAACTGAAGACATGCGCACTTGCACAATGGGTTGCTTCCCCAAGTACTTCTCTAGCATTGCCGCAAGTTGACTCGCAAGTAAGGCACCAGGTGAATGGCACCCTGCGACGTTGCACTCAGCGCCGCACCCTAGAAGTCGTGGCTGCAACGCCAAGCGATGGTAGACGGCCAGCAGGCGCTGAGGCGAAAAACAGCAAGAAGCAAGAAGCAAGAAGCAAGAAGCAAAGGGGGCCATCCTGAAGACATGGCGAGTGACTTCTTCGTGATCATGACTTGCCACCTAACCTCTCTCGATAAGAAATGTTGATGCATCCTGGCCAACTGCCAGCCGTTGACAGGCACCGCAGGGTCTGGTAGGACACCCCATGCTGAAACACCCAAGTGATTTCCTGATTCAAGATTGTCAACCGCCAAACAACACGCCAAACTTGACAAGCCTGTAAGTAGTAATCGTACCCCCAGAGTCAACGTAAGCCGGGCAGGAGCTCCATCTTGCGACGATGGCCCACTATTTGGCTTGAACTTTTGTGAAGTTAGGTTTGGCTTTGAGCTGCCTTCGGGGGCAATATGACCACGTTGACGCCAGTCCAAACTACCCAAAAGCCAAGTCTGACACAGCCCTGGAGACGTTTGCTGTGCCACTTTGCCGACCAACTAACACCTAAACAAGCAAGCAAACAAAGAACCAGCCAACCCACCTCGTGCCACTCCTACAAACATGAAACGAAGTGACGCATCGAGACGCGAGGCGCAGCGAGGAGTGAGGCGCGGGCTGGCATCGCCACCGCCGCCGGCGCTTGCACATGGGCAGGGAAGCCCGGGTCTTTTTGCCTGGAAGCGATGTCGCAAAGCACAAAGGAACCCGAAAGCCCCAGGAGCCGAGCTGATTGCCCTTGCCTCAAGGCCGACCCCAGGTTGAACTTGAAAACGAGCGTCTTACATGCTGCTTGAGAAACCCTCCATCTATATGTGCTGGTTTGCCGCGACCGCATTCTGCTGGGCGCTGATTGAAGCTGCACACAACTCGTGCAGCCACTGTCAGATTCGATTCCACGACTCCACACATCCCACTCAACGCCTGACAACATTGAAGCGCCGCCGCTTTCCGCCGTTGCCCAGGAACAGCTGCCGATCATCCTGGGAACAGACAGAACAACCAGCCAAGCGTTACATTCTCCAAGGGAATTAAAGGGGCTGGAGCTTGAGGGGTTCAAACTAGTAACAATTGAACCAAGAGCTGTGATCAACGCAAAACGCACAAACAAAAGGTCCGTGCAACCCTCACGATTCCGTCTCTCAGCGAACGTAGACAAGCTGTCCAATTCCAAACTTCATGGTATCATCCGCACTTTGAACTGGGTTAACCCGCTCTTGGAGAACTATCCCACTCGTTGTCTTTATAAGTTATCACCATGGTAAAAGGAGTGACCGAAAGGAATGACCGGAGTTGATGTTATTTGAAAAAACAGTTACAACCTGCACGCGACTCTAGAGTCAAATGCCTCCCTGCTCCTGGGCTCCCCTCCAGTTTTTTCCAACCGACCCGGCCGTAAAGTCACGCGTCCCTCCTGCTTGCTCACTCGGGAGGCAAGGTACGCGGCCAGCACTAGCCGCATCTCCACCTGCACAAGTGTGCTGGAAAAACTTCTGCCAGGCTATGGTCGGGATCTATTGCATAGGCATTCACATGGCTGTCTCAAATCACTGAGGGGTCAAAACTCCTTTCGCGTGTCAGCGCCATTGCCTGGATGGGAAGCCTCAGGGCGTTTCAACATTGCACGTTAATTCCAAATGCTGATATCTAAGTCTGCTCCAAAAGTCCGCAGTTGTAAATGTCATGTTCCTGAAGCTTTCATGCTCATCAAACTCAACAGAAAACAGTCTCCTGAATGCGGCAGTATCCAAACATCATCTGTTCGATCAGCCCTGCTAATCAGCTGGCAAATGTAATTCAGGAACCCTGGTGAACTCATATCAATCAACTTGCTAAATAGATCACACCCTCAGGGAACCCAGGTGATGAACCTAAGTAGGCTTCCCAGTCAAGACGTGGCGGCTGTGCGTCCGAGATGTGTTCGTGTCAGGACTCCTTGCATGGCCTAGGTTGCCTCTAAGGGTTTGTCTACAAAACTCTGGTAGACCTGGTATCAACTCAAAGCGGGCCTTTGTCATAGATCGCATTGTTGCGTCGGCAGCATCCACCAGCTTTCCTGACTCGTCCTGCCAACCGAGCTGCCATCAAGTTACATCCGCATGCAGCGGACAGGCATCTCTGGGAGTGATTCTCGCGCTTGCCGCATGTCGTTAAAAACCAAGTGTATGGACGAACACCATTCCTAGAAACCTCGCTGGTCCTCAACAGTGTCAAATAGGGAATGGCTCGTGTTTCTCCTCCGAATCTATGTCCTTCGTCATCCCAGGGAGAAATCACAGCCAAACCGGGAACGCCGAATGCCCGCTGCCCTCCTTGTGCACGAATCCCACTCGCCGTTTGCAGGCCTTGGCCAGGTGGAAAGGGGGCTGAGTGGCATCACATCATCTTGGTGGCATCTCGGTGGGCATGAGATGCCGCAAAAAAGATAAAATATCTCTGGGGTAACATCAGCACCACAGGAAACTAGGATGATTAAGGCTATGCGGGCTTGAAGACCCACAAGCGCGCCTCCTCAATCAAGGTCTGCAGCTGCGAGGCGGAATGCTTTTGTCCTGGCAAGCTGAAGGCTGCTTCGCGGGGCTAGGCTGGCAAGCAGATTGGCATTGCCCAATGATGCTATGCACTTGCACCACACCACAAATCGGCGATATTCCCAATGCTGGGGGGACGGGGGATGTGCAACTTTCTTCAAGGCGTAGTCGAACAATAGCAAGTCACATGTCAATTGCTCTACAGCTTCTATCTCTCCACCTTTTGCCGCAGCATCGCCGTAGTTGTGAACGCTGGTGAACAGCCAAATCAAATTGCATTTGTTCGAGTTGAACACCGGATTGGGATGCATCCCGAAGAAACAACACATTTGTTACGGCATGAAGCGGCGTGCAGAACACGGCTGAGCACAAGCAACCCATCAAACAAATGGCACGTCCAACAACATGCTGGCCACTTTCAAGCTGGATGAAAGTGAATCCAGGCCTTCTCAATAGCTCTCACATTCGGGGTCTCATTGGTGTCAAAGTCTAGGACTGCAAAAGCTCCGCAAGCTGCGCTCAAGCTCTTTCAGCACGCGAGCACTGACCCCTCGCTCAGGGCTGCGTGTTTGGTTGGCGCCTCGGAGACCCGAGGCGCGCCACATATCCATGAGATACATTACAGCGTGGCCGCAAAACCACTTGACCGTACTACTACGGGTAATCCCAGTTGGGTGTCTTTGGCTTGGCATAAAATTCAGTCCGCCTTCTGGATATACAATTGTGTCCCGCCTCTTTGGCACATCTCTTCACCAGCACCGCACCATGATACACTCTCCACACCGACATCTCTCCTTTCAAGCACCCAACCCACAGCGCCCTCGCAGCATTGCCGCCTACTGCTCCACGCTTACCTTCCTCATGCTCACCACCAAGTATCTAGCTCAAAGCATACTTTGGAAATCCTAGCCACTGCCAATCCTGCCGCACTGTACGCTGGCCAAATGATAATGACAGCAAATATGCTCGGAGTGCCGCTGCTGTATGTGATGGGATGCTTGGATTTTGAACAGCAAGTGTCGAAAGTAAGAGAACAAACCCCACGCTCTCTGCGTCACGAAGCTAGAGCTCCATTTACTCAGTTGACAAGAAGGGTTCCCACAAAGAAGCCTTACACTCCTGGAAGTGCAAGAAGCCAAACGATCTCCGGAGTGGGCCCCTTTGTCTGTCTGCACGTTTTTCTTTTTTTCCCCGCGCGCCATGTCAAAGGGCCAAGCAGGAGAACATTTACAGCACTCCCGGCGCTCGTGGAGACTGGCGATAGCCTTGAGCCCTGGGTAACATGTGTCAAAGCAAAAGCAGACATCTACACAACTAATACAAACATGCAAAAACAAATACACACATATCAACAAATCACCAAATTGCATCAGGTAGTAGGCGCACATCCAGTAACCACCGAGTTTTGCACAGGGCCTGATTCTGCACCATGCACGCCCTGAAAACTCGTTCGAAAGTAGCACGCCAAGCAGGCTGGCCTTGAAGTTGTGCGACCGTCCCTCCTCGTCTTTGGGTGGTGTCCCTGTGGGTTCCCGTTAACCGGCCTCAAACAGGGTACCCTCAAGAGGCCACACATTCTGTCATATGAAGCATGACTACTTGGATCAAATCACTCAAAGGTTTCCTGCAGACTCGGATGAGCCAATTGCAAAAACAACTCCCTTTGCCTACAAAGCTTTCCATATGGGGGTTGATCAATATTCCTGACCCCAAATGACTATGGGTAACTTTTTCCATTTACTATGTGAAGGACCTTTTGATCAACCCCCATATAATCGAGTGTCTTTCTCCCCGCAGAATGGGAACTCGCTCTCATTCATACACACTCCATACTTAGCCAGTTCGCCAGCCCACCGTTGAGCGGCGAAGTCTTCTGGAAAATGCGCGAGTGGTCACGCAGCCAAGCCGGCTGCCATGGCAGCGATCCAAGTGACCAGCTCCACTCAGTACAGCGAACTTGAAAGCTGGTGCAAGGTCCAGTCCAGACTCGAATGGGAACTGCTAAGCTGCCACAGTGGTTTCCCTACTGAGGTCCATCTCAGCTAGTTACACGAATTCGCAACCAGCTTGCCAAATGTTCGCTTTTCACAACCTTGGCCTGCAACGCCAGCAAGGCCCCCCAGCTGGCTGCGCTGGCACGCTGGCTGCCCACGCCCTTTGTTGCGATACTGATCCTATGGCGGGGCAGTCAATGCCAGTCAGCTAGAACTAAACCGACCATAAGAATCCTCGATTGCTTGTTTCACTTCAGAGAGCCAGCGTACTCTTACCAAATAGACTGTCAGTCGCAGCTCCTCAAGCAAAGGTGTTTTTGTGAATGCGCAATCAAAAGCAAAATAAGGCGCGCCTGAACAGCTCTTTCTGCAAACAGCCTTGCCAAAAGGGCCATGCAAACATTCTCCACTCAGCATTGATGGAAGCTCGATGTGGTGCTCTGTGCATCCCATGACTACCCTTGCATTTTCCATTGGCAGCTCCAACAATACTGAAGGGAGCCCGGGAGTGTTCTGTAAGTCCATGGGGAGTGCCCGGCACTCCTCCCATCTTACTACACAAAACTGCCCATAGCAACACTAGGGACTGGTTGCTCGTGGTTGTGAGCACAGCCAGTGACACTTTGGTCAGTTCCACCATCCTCAACTCATTGTGAGTAGATTCCGTGGATCAATTCCTGCCATCTTTGGCCTTTCACAGCCATCCGTGGCATCTAGCCTCTCAAGCACTTTCGGGACGGGTCCTCGACAAATCGCGTCAGAAGCCATCCTCAGCTTGGCATAGTGGTTGTAGATTGCTGTGGATTGCCGGGTCAGACCCTTCTTGAATGGTTCAAGCTCAACCAGTTAGAGCCTAACTTACTGTTCCCGAACCTGACAGCTTTGAGCAGCGAACAGGCCTCCCGTAGTGCGATGCTAAATAAGCTTGTCACCACGTGGTTGCAAACGAGTTGATGGGAAAAATGTCAACATCACTCAAACAGCTTGACTTTGATCGGTACTGCTCTCGTGTGCCAAGCGCAGTCCGTGACGTAGGCCTTTTGTTGGGCTTCTCAATCAAATGAGGGCCGCATATTTTCTGGCTCCACTGCACGTAACGCTTTGCATCTTGCCGGCCTTTCTACAAACACTGTGGATAAGGTGCACAAACCCTCCCTCCCCTGCGGCCAAGAACGAGTTCGCAAACTCAGTGATGCTTACAGCAAGGATGTCAGGTAATATCTAAACTAGTCTTTTGGCAGTCAATATACAGAAAATGACCTTGTCAAAACTGGTGATTGCTCAAGCTCAAGCTTTCTCAGCGTTTCCCCTGAAAACAGTTGCCAAGGTGCGCGCATGCAAAGCTTCATTTCGGATACTTGCGTTCATAGCATAAACCACTTGCGATAAACCACAAGCTTTGCCCATCCATTGTGTTCGAGATGTGCAGAACTCACTTGCGTCTCTCTGTTCCGTGAAATGGCCCACCGTCTATAGGCCTCGATTGTGCCTTAGCTCGCCTGACCTGGCCCATTCTTGATTCGTCCTCATCCCTCACCCCATGAAATCCTGCTTGATCTTAGATGACCTTCCCTTCCCCGCACTCGCACCACACACAAATTCAAAACACACGCGCTCACACACACACACATATACAGAAACATGTACCATACACAATCACAACATGCATCCCAAACCCAAGTTCCAAGTTCAGGCCGAGCCTCCTGCCAGGAGTGCCCCAGCAAAGCAGGAAAACAAAAGCCACCAGGGCACCTCTGCGTAGCCAATCTTCGTGCCTCATGATCAGTCGTGCCGCGGCTAAACAAGCGACAAGAAAGGAAAACATGTGCAATTCCATGGAGAAACACATGCTTTCGTTGGGGACGCACCCTCAATCTGCCGGTGTCTCTGACTGGGTTGCGTCTCGGCATGAAACTCAATTCCTAACAACTCCGGGCAACATTTCATAGGCGGGTTCAATCCAGAATGGAGCAAACCTCATGCAGGCGCGGCGCAACTTGGTAGATTTGCCTTTTGAGACAAATGTGGAGTGACTCAATTGCACGGGACATGAGACAAGCCACGTGCAAGATATTTCTCAGGGTCGAGCTGCTTCTAGATTCTAAAGGCTCTCTAAGGGCCGCTGACGCATCCACCGAACAGTTTTGTAAGCGCCCCGCAAACAAACACTGGAGCAGGTTCGATTGCAAGTCGTAAAGGTTCAGTCCCTCCATGCCTGGTTGATGATTCAAAGGAGCGTGTTCCAGTGTGCGCCGCAACGATAGTGAACCATAGTCCAAAGTACATTGTCGTTTCATGATGCTGCATGATGGGAAAATGCGTGGCTGCTTTCACAACAATACCCATCATCCTAATGCATGCGACCCAATGAACCCCCAAACACTTGGCCCAAGGCTGTGTTTAGCATGATGAAGACTGAGTATAAAGTCATACACTATGAACAACCTGCGTGCCCAGTTCTTGTGCGGTTGCCCGTGCTGGAACATCAACAAGTCTAGATACGCTTCCTGTTTGGCCAGCCCAACTGCATGCACCAATACGCTGCCTTCAGCCAAGATCCGCAACTACCGCCAATTCTCCAACATCTCCATGTGTTGCAGTTTCAATTCTGACCTATGAACAAAGTGCATAGTGCACAAGCATCCGGCTCTTTCATTGTCATTCCATCACTTCTCCTTCCCTGAGCCCTGGTGACAAGAGGTCAGTGCTCAAGCCTATTCTATTGCATACCCCGCTCACCTCTTAGCCAGGCAGCCCATCAACACCGTCATCAGCAAGCCAAAGTGTATCATGTAGAAGGACATGGCAATCTCACCTGCGCTCGCGCCAGGAGTTTGGTTGCATGCACCTCCATTTATATATGCATTTCGTTATATACCTGTCTGTCTGTCTGTCTGTCTGTCTGTCTGTCTGTCTGTCTGTCTGTCTGTCTGTCTGTCTGTCTGTCTGTCTGTCTGTCTGTCTGTCTGTCTGTCTGTCTGTCTGTCTGTCTGTCTGTCTGTCTGTCTGTCTGTCTGTCTGTCTGTCTGTCTGTCTGTCTGTCTGTCTGTCTGTCTGTCTGTCTGTCTGTCTGTCTGTCTGTCTGTCTGTCTGTCTGTCTGTCTGTCTGTCTGTCTGTCTGTCTGTCTGTCTGTCTGTCTGTCTGTCTGTCTGTCTGTCTGTCTGTCTGTCTGTCTGTCTGTCTGTCTGTCTGTCTGTCTGTCTGTCTCTGTCTGTCTGTCTGTCTGTCTGTCTGTCTCTGTCTCTGTCTCTGTCTCTGTCTCTGTCTCTGTCTCTGTCTCTGTCTCTGTCTCTGTCTCTGTCTCTGTCTCTGTCTCTGTCTCTGTCTCTGTCTCTGTCTCTGTCTGTCGGTATGCATATATATATATATATGCATGTAATGTATGAAATGTATGCAGTGTATTCAATGTATGCAATGCATGCAATGTATGCAATGTATGCAATGTATGTAATGTATGCAATGTATGTAATGTATGCAATGTATGTAATGTATGTAATGTATGTGATGTATGTAATGTATGTAATGCATGTAATGCATGTCATGCATGTACTGTATGTAATGTATGTAATGCATGTAATGCATGTACTGTATGTAATGTATGTAATGTGTGTATGTATGTAATGCATGTATGTATGTATGCATGCATGCATGCATGCATGCATGTGTAATGTAAGTAATGTAGGTAATGTGTGTAGGTATGTATGTATGTATGCATGCATGCATGCATGCATGTGTGTGTGTATGTATGTATGTGTGATTATGTATGTATGTATGTATGTATGTATGTATGTATGTATGTATGTATGTATGATTGTGTATGTATGATTGTGTATGTATGATGTATGTATGTATGTATGTATGTATGTATGTATGTATGTATGTATGTATGTATGTATGTATGTATGTATGTATGTATGTATGTATGTATGTATGTATGTATGTATGTATGATTATGCATGTATGTATGTATGTATGTATGTATGTATGTATGTATGTATGTATGTATGTATGTATGTATGTATGTATGTATGTATGTATGTATGTATGTATGTATGTATGTATGTATGTATGTATGTATGTATGTATGTATGTATGTATGTATGTATGTACGTATGATTATGTATGTATGATGTATGTGTATGTATGTATGTATGTATGTATGTATGTATGTATGTATGTATGTATGTATGTATGTATGTATGTATGTATGTATGTATGTATGTATGTATGTATGTATGTATGTATGTATGTATGTATGTATGTATGTATGTATGTATGTATGTATGTATGTATGTATGTATGTATGTATGTATGTATGTATGTATGTATGTATGTATGTATGTATGTATGTATGTATGTATGTATGTATGTATGTATGTATGTATGTATGTATGTATGTATGTATGTATGTATGTATGTATGTATGATGTATGTATGTATGTATGTATGTATGTATGTATGTATGTATGTATGTATGTATGTATGTATGTATGTATGTATGTATGTATGTATGTATGTATGTATGTATGTATGTATGTATACGTCTGCCACACACACACACAGACCCGGGAATTACCTGCTATGTACTTTGTCGCCCACAGGACCCTGTACAAAGCTGCTCCTCAAGAATTTGACAGGATTGAAAGAACTGCAGCGCAACCCAAGACTGCAACATGAACACACCAGGAAACTGCATAGAATTCGAGAAAATGCACGTTCTTGAAGGCCCGTTTGAAAAGGATGGAAACTAAGATACACATATATATATATATATATGTATGCGCAATATGCTAAGAAATATCCTTTGAGAAGAGCCAATAGCTCGACTCCCCAGGGATGTTTCTGAAAAACATCAAATGTTTTCTGAGATGTCATTGCTAAGTTACAGAACCTCCTGAATGCCTCAAAACGCAACACGGAATGGGGCCTGAATGGGGGCCCTGCACCCCGAAAGCACGGACAAATGCAGCGCCTGGAGCCCTGCGTCTTTTGAAAAAGGCACATTATGTGCCAGTATTTTGGGGTCCAATGGTTGAGCCAGGCGCTTCCAAGCTCTAGGCCCAAAACCAGGAGCAAAGCTAAGGACAAAGATCCTTCGGAGAGAAACCCCAGGGCTCAAAGCTGAAGTTGGAATGGACCGAGGTGTGCTCTTGGTCTCGAGCTTAGCGATTTACAGCTCTTGATGCCTTTCAGAATCAAACGGCCTCCAAATGACCCCAAAAGAGTGGCACATACAGAAATGCATGTGTGTCAAATGTTGTGGGGCACGCAACGCTGGATTTGTCCACGCGCTTGGTGGTTACACCAACATTCAGTCATGTTTGTTGAAGAGGCTTTCAAATCGCAATCCCGTTTGTTTCCCCTTTATTTTCTTGTGTTTCTTTCTTTTTCTATGAATGCATATACATGTGTGTAGAAATACAATGTTTACACATAAATCAGTACATATAGGATTTTCCGGGCTCCGACTCTCACGGTCCAACAGGCGCGACCCCAGTTTAATCACTGGATCCTATATTCCCCCGAGTCCCAGTATTCTCCGGTACAGTCGTGGCCAAGGTAACACTAGACAGCAAAGGAGCTGTGTGGCCAATTCTGACTGTAGACTGACTGTAGACTGACTGACTGGGTTGATAGCCACAGATTCTGTTGACACCAAATTAAAGACACATTGCGCTGCCCAAGACCTTAATCCGAGTGTCCCATCCACTCCATCGGTTTGCTGCGGCAGGCGCGCGCGAGGATGCCACTGTCGCCACAATGCGTCAATGCCCTGGGAAGAGGTGAGTTCTTGTTGGACAAATGCTCCGAGGTGTCTGTATTTCGCTGCTAATCTCCATTCCCCCCGTCTCCCTCCCTCTGCCCTTTCCTCTCCCCCTCACTCAACCGCTCAAGAAACTATCAATGCAAAGCGAAATCAATGCCAATGCCAGTGGCAAATCGCAGCCAAGCAGCAGTATCAGGTCAATGAATAGCAGCGGAACAAAAGCCTTCCGTGACGGCCGGATGAAGTGAGCTAGATCATGACGAACACACAGCGTAAGAAGCAGGATGGCTGCGCATCTTGGGAATTCCACCGGCAGTCACAAGCAACACTTGACAAAACTATGACAGAAGAGCGTCCTTGTTGCTTCTGCAGCAGAAGCACGTTTCTGCCATTCTGCCTTCACATCCCAAAGGCGACAAGGTAAAGATCAACAATGTCAGGACCACAGTACTTGTAAACTGCCTACATGCCCGTTCAAAAGCACATCAGCATTACATACATTTGGGTGTTTGCACTTGGGTGTTTGCGTGCGTGTGTGTGTGTGTGTGTGGTGTGTGTGTGTGTGTGCGTGTGGGCGCGAGCGTGTGTTTGTCTGCTTGCTTGTTTGATTGATTGTTTGCTTGTTTGAATGGTATCGCTTGGCTTGGTTTAGCTCGCTATTGTTGTTTGACTGATTGATTGATTGATTGATTGATTGCTTGATTGATTGATTGATTGATTGATTGGTTGATTGATTGTTTGAGTGATTGAGTGATCGATTGAGTGAGTGAGTGTTTCTTTGTTTGCCTGTTTGCTCGCCTGTTTGCCTGTTTGCTTGTTTGCTTGTTTGTTTGAGTGTTTGCTTGTTTCTTTGTTTGCTTCTTTGCTTGTTTGCAGGTGTGTTTGCTTGTTTGATTGTTTGTGTGCTTGCTTGCTCGTCTGTGCTTGTTGGATGCAGCTCAAGTTTGGTTGCTTGCTTGCTTGTGGTGTGTGTGTGTGTGCGTGTGGGCGAGAGCGAGTGTTTGTTTGCTTACTTGTTTGATTGATTGTTTGCTTGTTTGCATGGTATCGCTTGGTTTGGTTTAGCTCTTTATTGTTGTTTGACTGATTGATTGGTTGATTGATTGCTTGCTTGCTTGATTGATTGATTGAGTGATTGATTGCTTGAGTGATTGAGTGATCGATTGAGTGAGTGAGTGTTTCTTTGTTTGCCTGTTTGCTCGCCTGTTTGCCTGTTTGCTTGTTCGCCTTTTTGTTTGAGTGTTTGCTTGTTTCTTTGTTTGCTTCTTTGCTTGTTTGCAGGTGTGTTTGCTTGTTTGATTGTTTGTGTGTTTACTTGGATGCAGCTCAAGTTTCGTTGCTTGCTTGCTTGCTTGCTTGCCTGCCTGCCTGCCTGCTTGCTTGCTGGCTTGCTTGCTTCCCTGCTTCCCTTGTTGGCTTGTTAGTTTGCTTGCAGGTTTACTTGGTTGTTTGCTTGTTTGTTTGTTTGTTTGCTTGCCTGTTTGTTTGCTTGCCTGTGTGTTGGTTTGCTTGGCTTGTTGTTGCAGTTTTGTGGGTGGGTGGGTGGGTGGGCGGGCGGGCGGGCGGGCGGGCGGGCGGGCGGGCGGGTGTGGGGGTGAGTGGATGGGTGCATGGGTGGGTGGGTTGGTGGGAAGGTGGGCATGACGGTCATCGCGTGAAGCCTCTCAATGACCAGGATTGCAATCTGCTGTGTTTACATCATTTCGGAACACATTTGTTCATCGCTATTTGAGCACATGTTTCAACCAGGCAAACAATGGACAGATCGAAGCAGCTGGCACGAACACAGCTTGACTCAATGCTCATCTGCAAACAAACAACCCTGGACTACGGGCACGAGCCTCCCACGAAGAACGGACCATGGCTTCCCGAACGGACATCCAGTAGCGGTCTGTGAGGGGCACCTGGCCAAGGTAGGGCAACCTAAATGTATCCTATGAGCAGGCTGTCTCTTGATGCCCCAAAAAGAGTGAATTTTGCTTGATTGGGCTGCGGGAGTTGCCAAGGCAAGCGCAATCTGTCAGATTTCGAGGTTGCGACCACAGCCGCTGAGATGTTCAGCATAATCTGTGCTTGATGTAAGTCCTTCAAGCGAACCCATGCGCCAATCCGTGCCTGGCCAGCCATCACAAGGAGATCAAACTTGCAACACTCACTACTGATTGGGAAAGCTGATTGCCACAATTGCTGCCTTTCCCAGGAACATAAAAATGAGCCTCCGTAAATTGTGACCTCTGGGAGTGGTCCAAAAATTGGCCCACTGCATCAGGCCGCCAAAGCAGCAAACTTGCTTCAAACAAGACAAACACATTCGGTGCTCAAACCCACTTAGCAATTTCTACGGCTTTGTTGCCTTCTTTTACCTCATCAACACAGGGTGAAATCAATCTGATTCCCGCCTGATTGATACCGACGGCCAGCGCCAGCAGCAGGATGTAGCCTGTGTTAGACTGATTCTTTGACCAGCTGCGAATATCCCAGAACCCAATCCGTGCATCCTCTTCCAAGGTTTGCCTTCTCTGTATAGGCCTCCTAAACATGGCCTTGCACGAAAAACTGCCAGCAAACCATCAAGAGGCCCCTGAAGCCCTTTGTAAAGGCATGCGTGTCTAGAACACCCATATATTGAGAAATCCAAGCACCTGTGCGGCATCGTCCCTTAGATCTTCTAGGGCACAACCCTTCACAAGAGCATCCATCCGCCTTTTCTTCTGAGATCCTCTTTCACCGACTGGTTCCTGTAAGTTGCGGCGTTTCTAAATGCATGGCACAAACCTGAAAGGGAGTCATGCTGGAAGCCCAAAAAGTGTTGAAGCCGCCATTCGTCTCAGCGGCTGAATCCAAGTATGGTGGCCCGTCGTCCATAGTCTCCAGCTTGCGCATCACCACGGCAGCAGAAGGGTGTGAAGTTGCCTCGCCGCGTCTCCGCGCCGCACACGTGCGTGAAAAAAGCTCGTGAAAAAAACGCCCGTGGCCTAAAAGGGGTGCGTGCCCAGCGGTGCCATATACTTTTGACAAGAGTCTTGTGCAATACAAAAAGCAAAGCATTGCAGCGCCAAGTTGAAAATGATCCCAACAGGGTGGCTGGATTAGCTGGTCAGCCCTCGCACCAAATGTCTTGTCCAAGTCAAGAAGCAAGCAAGCAAGCAAGCGAGCAAGCAAGCAAGCAAACAAAGAAACAAAACAAACAAACAAACAATAACATGGTTGACGAGGAGAGTACATCCGTGACACCGTTTGACAAAGCACCCGCCAAGTTAGCAGCCAAACAGTCGGGACACTGGCTGCCAAATTTCACCATTCTCAAAGTGACCTTGATGTAGTGGGTTTGAATGGACGACATGCATACAAACATATTGTGATCTTGCATATTGCATGACTACTGCTGGAAAAGGCGAAAACCTCCCGCCACGGGCGAAAAAAAAGAAAGAAAGAACGCCATTGAGCTGTATATCATGACGACCCCTTCCTATGGCAACAGTTTTATGTTGCTCTTCTTCAGTAACACCGTCCTGAAATCAAGAAACAGTTCATATGCCCTAAGGTTGCTTCGAAACTGCAAACCAATGTGTTTTTTTTCGGGCGAGAAGGTTCCGCCAGAGTACACAAATGGTAGTCGGGTGCCCTTGCTGTTTATGATGTGATGTCTAAGCATTCCTTTTGCCCCATGCTGTGTCTAAAGCCTGGGGACTCTGTGAGAGACGGGTGTTGAAATGGGAAGCAATGGGAAACTGCTGCCATTTGGTCTTCAATTGTGTGTTGAAATAAGCCATGTTTCTTGAATCAACGCCAACCTTGGATCCAATAAATTTCGACACACGGCCAGATGACCAAATGGCACACCTCGTGGATGGTTTGAAAGGGACGTTGCAAGGAAGCCGAGGAAGCCCACCCAAAGGGAATGTGTCAAAACTGGATGGGTCCACTAGACTTTCCTGGTGTGGTGGTGGTGGTGGTGGTCGAGCGGGTGTTTTCTTACATGTGCCTTACAAACCACCCGCAACGGTCATTATGCGTCAAAATGTGTGATGCCAAGATGGCGGTTTCCGATCTGATTCTGCTTTGAACCAACCTTGCGAAGGCTAACCTGAAAAAACATGCATAATATGTGTACATAGTATTTCCCAGTATTTCATTGTATTATACGTTCTCCAACAAAATGCCCAGGTTTGGTCCATTTTTTGTTTGGGGGGAGGTTGGGCTCAACAAATGGAGCGCCCGCCTCCGCCATGGAGGCGCTCCACCGCGGCCAGGCAGCCCATGGCGAAGACGGGCACGCGGCTCAGAGGCCAGGCCCTCGCCGTCCAATAGGCCCAGTTGAAGTTGTCGATCCCAAACAGCCCCAAACACACCTCGGCAAGAGCATGGATGGCTCCTTTTTGGCTGATTTCTTCCGGAGAGGGGGGAAGCTTGGGGGCTGGAACAACTTAGAAAGAACGAAGAAGAAGAAGAAGAGAACTCAATGGTGGTGTTTTGGTTTGAGTTGGTCGACCTCAAACCACAAACAGATGGCAACAAAGAGAAACCAAATCAGAAGAAGCATTTCCAAGAAGCAACATAGATATAAGCTGTGTTTGTGCAATACCTTCAAGGTAAAGTCAAACAATGAAAGTTGGTTTGTTGTGCTTGCAAGATTCGGGAGGAAGACACACAGAACATGGTGCGACTTGTTATTGATCCAAAGGAAAACACCTAGCGGTAACCCTGGAGCTGTTCGCAAGAGGAACTCACTTTGTCAACAGAGCTATTTGAATGTGCCGAATGTCAAACACCCTCTGGACGTGGGATTCGCACATGGAGTCATGCGACAAGAATGTCATGTTCCTAGTGGGATCCAATAAACTTCCGGAAACACCACCAGTGCGGACGGGCTGCAATGGCCATGAAGGTCGTAGCCTGTAGCCAGAACAGCAAATGGACCGTCAGCTTGCGCCGCCGCACAGCTTTGAGCCAGGGCAGCATGCCTAAGCTAACTTGCCGACGGCGGAAAAGCCACAGAAGGAAGTCCGAAGGGCATCCCTTTTAGGGTCAGGGCTGAGTGTTGGGCTTTGGTTGCAAGTTGGGAGACATGGCTTCCTTGGAATTGGGCCCGCAGCACTCGGAATGAGAGCACGCTGCGAGGAAGGATATCAAACAATTATAGATCAAGTCCTCATCGTGCCCCTTCTTCTTTCTCGCAAATGACTGTCAACTAGCTGGTGAAAGCGTGGCACCACAGCATTCCGCCCGCTATCCGTGGCAAACTCTCACGACCAAAGAGCCTCGAGTTTGGCTTTGTCAGCCACGCAGCCACTAGCACGAAGATGTTGTCACTTCCGTATAAAAGGGCGATGTGCCAACTTCTCACTCCGGGTCATTTATGAATATTTTGGCCCCTGCATTGATGTCGCATACGTCAGAGGGGGCGGCTGGAGAGCTGCCCAAAGCAAGGATCAGTTCGTGCGGTTCAGCACTTTGATATCCCCCCTCCCCGCCCCAACAGTGATTGAATCAGAACTTGCGTGAGGCTAGCCCCCTAACTATGAAGCTAAAAGCCTACACAGCCCCTGCCAGCACGCCTAGGTGTCGTGATGTGCCGCTCCCCTTCGCAAGATAATGACAGCTGCAACTCACAAATCAGGCATGCGGGCAGAAGCACGGGGGTGTTTCTGAGGAAGGGGACCCCCTGACCATCGGCGACCTTACCATTGCTCTGGAACCACCCATACTCAAACATATGTGACAGTCTCACCGCCATCCCCTGTTAACCCAGCCGCTGGGGAAGATCAGATAGAAGACTGCCATGGTCTGCACCTCAGTTTCGTTCGGCACCGCGAACCATTCCGTGCCTCCTTCAGAAAGGCAACACTCGTCAATTCATGGCTAGTATTTCTGCCAACTCTCTTTTAAAGGCGAACTGCAACCTGGCTACAGGGAAATTCAGGGTTGGTGAATGCTCTGGACAAGCGGAAACTGCTGGTTTGCGTGGACTCCGCTCAGCTTTGCGCAGCTTGCTGAGAATGGTGTAATCGCCGGCAATATGTGACCAAGAATCAATAGCAGCTACAAGAGATATAGCAGCGTACTCGATTCCGAACAAGAATCCTCGGTTCTTTGACGAATATCAGCAAAGTTCTCATGAACATGAAAGAAGTCAATGTGTCAGTCTCTAGATAGGCTGGACCCACCCAAGAACAGCCTGGAAAGAAAGCACCTGCCCGGCTAGCAAATACTGGCAAGCTAACACGGGAGAATACAGGATGCATTCAGACCAGGGACGGGAGTTGAGACAAGGCCAAAGCACCAGGCGGAGAACAGAAGACAACAGAGACACCAAAAAAAACCGAACAAAGCGGAACACAAGCATGGATCCAGCATGGTACAATAATGAAAGCAGAAACACACAAACTAGCTGTCACAGCCTGGGGACACTCAGCAGCAAACAAAATCCGGCAAGAAAGGCAGGAAGCGTAAAGAATAGCTGCAAACATGTGTAAACCAAAGCAGCGCGGCGCACAGTCTGTGTTCGATGTTTGCTGAGCCCTCTGTTCATGCCTTGGAAATTCCTTCTGCAAAATGGATGGGCGACATTCCTAAAACCCATGCGCGGTGTCGACAAGGAGCCCCTCCAAATGGGTGGTGTCCTTGTTTGTTCGCAAGCCCAAACGGGGAGGAAAGGATGGTCCCTAACCATGCCTGCCTTGGCACCACTTGCAACAGCAACTCAGTGGCCCAGGAATTCCCAGATCAAAACAACCATGCTGTAGAAAGCGGCATGGTCTGTCAGTGGCGGGTCAAGTGAATTGCTATCAATATGTATGAAGAAATTCCCTTGTCACGGTGAAAATGCCTTGAAACCATGATGATGTCCTTCGCACCACAATGACCAACATGTTTCTGCGAGATGACGCTCTAAGCATGTCTATCACATCTATCATGCATCCGATCTCATTCATAAGCCAAAGAAACAATATCTCAAGTATCATGGTCATAAACCCAGCCAGGCGACACCACACGGCCGTGTGCAACGTGCGACGCGCATGCGATGCCACGGCACTGTCCAGGTGACCAAGTTGCTGGGCAGCTCGATCTGCTGGGTCTGCGGCAGCCAGGCCTGTCGCCAAAGACGTTTGGGAGAAAGAAATATGCCCTGCAAACAGCATGGAAAGGGCTGAACACATTGGACATATTGTGCGTTGAGGGTCCCAGAGGGATTTTCTACGACATGGATAGCATACTGTCACTGCAAGCCGCTACGTAAAAAGCTGTCTTATCTCTAGATTGGCAAGATCGCTCATTCCTCAAACCAGGTTGTATGTTCCCTCGTTGTTTTAGATGACCTGTTTTTTTCACCCCGCAAATCGCACCCGTTTAGTACAACGGCGGAAAGCAAAATACACTTTGACAGCTCAGCTTGAAGATGGCAACTTTTTAGTACTAGCGTAAGACACGAAGTACACTTTGGTAGCTCCAGCTCGAACTAGAAAATGCGCACAAAGAGCAATTTCCGCGAGTAGTGTTATCGTTTCCATTGTTGTTTTGTTGTCATTGTTGTCATTGTTGTTCAGCTTACAAGTATAGCCCCCTGCTATCCAACAAGCTATGTTTTTTTGCCGGTTAGCAAGCCCGCTGCTTCCCACAAACATTGTATCATTGTTTCTTATTAACTTTGTATCGTTTTGAAGTAAAACGAGCAGTTTTGGACACAAGAGACATCCGAATACACTCAACCCCCCCCACCCTTCCCCTCCGCAGTTGTTTTGCTAATTGGCGATGAATTCGGCAGACCTGCAAATTGGCGCAATTGCCCTCCGCGGCTCCCCCAAACAACTTTAGAAGCGCCTAGGTCCTCTCCTCAGTTTGCATTTCTTGGCAAAGGCTGCACTTGTGGTTCCAAACCAATGATCGCGGGGCCAACTGAAACTGCACAAATGCTGGTGTGCCATGGGATCACGAAAGTTTGAGTCGAGCTGATGCAATGGAAATCGTCGCAAGCCAGCACGTCGGTTCAAGGAGAACATGGGCACTTGCAGACCAAAAGTGAGAGATGCATGTGGTGCCAACAGCAGCCAATTGGGAATGATTGCGTTTACGGATGGGCGCGCAAGACATTCAGCGACAGCTGAACAAATGCATTCGCAAGCACTGCACAATGGCCATACATTCAAATATCTTTGCTGCGCAGCTTGACCGAGGTCCGAACGAGATCCAAACGAAGTCCGGTAGCGTGCTTTGCGCTCCATCCCCTTTTATGGCTGCTGAGGGAACACCTACTTCAGAAAGCGGTGTTGGTTGTGGCCGGTGAGTTGCTAAGTGCTTCGACAAATGGCATGAAATACCGATTCATTAAACTCAAGCGCGACGTTGTCAATACCATGATACACATTGAGCTGACCCTGTACCCCAAGAAGCCTTTTTTAGCTAAGCGCCGGGCATCCAGCGGGTAGATCCACATGTTGAGGCCCAGGATTGTGAACACCAGGTTCATGTCGAATTTCCCGGAGGACATCCCCTCCATTGCGTTGTCCTGAGCAAGAGGTCAACATCCAAGGAGCACGTGATGTTGAGCTGTTGCACACGGCTCTGCAGTTCTGATATGAAGGTATCGGACCAGGTTTCGCCTGTACTTGAGCGAGGGTGAACGAAAGCGAGCAACGGTTGTATGAGACGGGTCCGGAACAGAAAAGGTTCCATGCGCCGTAAAGATCCTCAAGAGGCTACACGCAAACCGACGTGAAAAATAAAAAATAACGAGAGGTGTGTCAAGCTGTCTAAAAGCACCCCTGGGTTCTGCATGTTGCGCACGGCTTGAAGGGGGGGGGCCAGGGGGTATTCGAGCCTGGGAAGGGGGGGGCTAAGTCATTGATTCTTGCAATCTTTACGGCTCAAATATTTGATAAATGAATCTTTCGGCATTTCAGACCCTTACCTTGCTTACGCAAGGAGAAACTTCCTAAGGCTAGCTTTCGTTATATCATGACTCTATTCGAAGGGTGAAGAAGTTGTCCAGCCATTCAAATGCCACACGCAAACGCATGTTCATTGCCAGATCCCGTCTGCATTTCTGCCAACTCATGAAGACTGGGCACTGCAACAGTCCTGAACAGCTTTTCAGGATATATCAACATGCAAGCATGCTTGCATTGTCATGCATGATGAGCAAACGCCAAGCTCGCCAAGTGTTCAACCACCAGAGCGACGCAGAACGATTTACTGTGGAGTCTTCTACCGATTCTACCCTCAACCTGCCAGCTGCTGGCCAGCAGCCCCAAGGTAGTGCATTACCAGGAAAATGGCGACATTGGTCAACATGTACATGGGGAAGAGCCTGGCAAACTTTCGAGGAACTCAACGGGTTCGAAGCAGCTTGATCCCGAAACGCACGAGGCAAATGATCCCGAATCCCCCGAATCCCAGAGGCCATCGCTTCCATGAAGCCTGTGGACAGCACAGGCTGTCAGGTGTCCAAGAAATCGGATTCGCTTGGAGTTCTGAAAGGAAACCAAAAGAACAACATATCTTTGTTTACACAGAGTGTCCCCTACGACGAGGACACCTACATGCTAGGAATCCGACAATTTTATTTGTTGTCACAGTCTCACAAAGCAAACAAGCAATCAAAATCATGGTCCCCGTGTTGTGGAGCCGTCTCAAATGGCACAGGGAAGCAATACAGGTCTTGAAAAGGGTGCAGTGGCTGAAAGCTCCCCGGAGAAGAGTGGGATACCTGCCCTCGGGTGAGGCTGGCGGATTCGAGGACTCTGATTCGAGGATTCTGATTTGGAACATGCCATGCGGAGGAAGTGGATGATTGAGCAAGTGGATCCCGGGCTACACCATCTAAAAGATTGAGAAAAAGAGCAGGGTCGCTTCCTCATCTGGCTGCCGAGGGTCAATAATTCATCAAAACACAGGCGAATGTGTCCCATTCGCCCTGTGTGCATTTGCTTCCCAAGTCCCGGCGAGGCAACGGCAGAGTGCAATAACTCTAGCTTTCGGAAAGCTGGCTTTGCTCCTTGTCCTGCCCAACAGCGAACACATCAAAATCCCAACACAAACTTGACGAAGAACACGCTTGAACGACATCTGCGTCAAAAGCTTTGGGCTCCAAAGCCTATGACATGCCTTAGAAACTGCCGCAAATCTGATCATAAAATCTCAACATGACATCATCTTTGTATTCTGTCACTCCGGCACATCTGTCGCACCTTTGAATTGTAGCAACCCACCTTTTGCGGTCATTTATGCGAACTGAGTTTGGAAATGTGCGCCCTCCGAGTTGACAATTCGCTTTGCAGCTGGAGGGTCGGTGGAACATGAGGGATATCCAGGGAGCCCTTGTCTGACAAAAACATGTAGCACCTCTTTGTACTGAGGACAAAAGGACAACGGCAACAAACAAGAGATCACATGGCAAAACAAATAGTGTCTTGACAGCAACAATGACTTGATTGAGTAGCGGTGTTGCCCATGTCTGGGATGGTTCGTCGTCGTAGATCCGAGAAAAAGGAAAAACAAAAGAGAATCAGTCGACGACGCAAATAACCAACGAATAGAACGAATAGAACAGGCCAGAGATTCCATCATCCGACGGATGCCACTGAAAACGAAGGGCCCTTGACATGGAACACGATCTCTTTCAATTGACGGATGCTTTGCTGTCATGGTACTGTGGTCTGCATGCATAGAGTCCTGAAACACCCCGAATTTCGACCACCAGCCCTCGGCCTCGCAAAGCGGTTGCGCCAGAAGCGCTTCTTGTTGAAATCCCTAAAGTTGCTGCTGTCATCCTGCGCGAATAATAGAATCCCTGCAACCTCAAGTCTTGTGCACAAGCTCTGAAAGAAACGCTGTTCCTGAGTTGAACCAGCTGATGCATGGCTGGAATGTCGCTATCTTCAATTACGTAGTTGAATTTCACACGCATTCCTGCGCACCAATACCTCTCACAAAAGACCATCGCATTGTGCTGAGACTCACCATTTTCAATGCGGCTGGGCGTATCCCAATGCATTGCCCACTGAGAATGCATTCGGCCAGAAACCTTTGAATGATCTCTAAGCCTGACGTTCCACGCCGTATGACTCAAGAGTGTGGGCAGCATCGCACAAGAAACTAAGCTAAGAGACACAACAAGAAAGAAAGAACAACAACAAACAAAGAACACGTCATTACATAATGAATGCACACACAAATAATAACATAATGCAACAACACCACTACATAAGTTGACAAAAGAAAGCGGGAAAGAAAAACAGACAGAAATACCGTAAACAGGAAGGAAGCAAGAAAGACATAACGAACGGAAGAAAGGGAGAAGGGAAGAAATAAAAAAACGCAGAACGGAAGGCAGTTTGCAGGCCAGCAATTTCGCCCTGAACAAAAATAAGTGCTGGAGTTGTCCCCCCTTTGCAAATCACTTGCCCGGTGAAAAGCGCAACAGCTGGCAGGAGCAAAACCCGAAGCGTTGTTCTCACGGGCCCGAGTCAATCTCCTAGCTGGACCTGCTGGCCGGTGGATGAGGAGCACCAGGCCGAGAGCGAACAAAACCTATGCGTCGCAACATGTGATGCCAAGCCACTGCTAGCAAATCTTTGGCATAGCCCAGAGTCATCACAAAGCCAGAGAGGAGGTAGAAGAAACCTTGGTGAAGGGGCCGGCCGCGCGGGGGGGACTATAGATTTATATCTATCTCACAATGGCCTCCCAAGGTGGATCTGAAACAAAGTAGAACTGAAGCAGCAATAGAATATGCGTCCTGTCACTCCAAGCATGCACAACCACAAGCTGACTCAAGCAATGAGCCCTGCACGCAGCAACAACCGGTGTCAGTACCGAACATGGACAACATTGCAACATCGCAAGTCTCGGCATGTATCACCAAGTTCCCTTTAGCTTGTAGTCTGCAGCTTTTGGTCGCCCCACAAATTTACACCCAACAACAGCGTTCATGATTGCACAGGACATATGCTGATGCAAATAGTGATCGATAGGCCACACGGAGGCCGGCCATCAGGGCAAAGCCAAGCGGCTCATTGAGGCACCTCCAATGAGGTCAACATGCAGCGGGGATGCGGAGGCGTAGTGGCCCACGGCCACGTGCCTCGGATCCATCCGTAAGTTGAGGTCGGGTGGTCTGCACCTTTTCTCACGTTCTGGGGCCATGACTCACAATGGACCAAAAGGGGACCGTTGGCTTTGTGGGGCAAGTGAGTTTCAAGAAGTCTGAAGTCTGACTTTTCCCATGTGCTGGTGCAGGTGCAATCTAAACCATCTGGGGAAAGTGTCGACAGCGCTCGATTCCAGATAAAGACCTAACATGTTTTCAAAACCCAGTAGGAAGGTTCATAAAAATGGGATTCTGGCTCAAGTTCTGTGATACGAAGGGAATCCGCTTTGAGTGACAACGTATCATAGGGATGGTCGGTATCACACAAATGTCTGATCAAACGCACGTGATCCCCATGCTCACAAAAAGCCTTGCTTTATACTAACACTACTGTTGCATCTTATTGATATCTAATATGGGAACCAAATTGGAAACTAGGCTGGACCACAACCATGTCCAAAGATTTGTTGTATCACCCGCCGCTAAGTACCAATGGTCCCTTCACTGGAGTTTTCTTCGAGAGCTTCAAAACGGTGGCTTCCAATGATGAACACAAAGCGACATTCAGGGACAGCCGCAAAGCCCAAACACTTGTTCAAAATTGGGATCAGGGATCCTCAAGCCCAATCCGCAATCCATCGTGAGGCACCACTACAACAAGGAAAACCACTACTATCCGGCTTAAGGAGCTTGAGGAACGAGATGGCCGGATAGTGTACACATGGACCCCTGTGTTTAAAGGGTACCCGTTCTGGGGCTTTCTCAAAGAAAGCAGAAGGAAACCACCCGAAAGATTTCCAACTCCAAGGAACAGCGCTGCAAAGCCCCGGAGCCCCGTGAGCGCCAAGGTGTCCACTCGACCCTTCATCAACCCGCTCGCCGCAGTCGCCCCGTTCAGCGCGGTCCCGGCTGTCCCGTTCAGCCCCTGTTTGGCGCGAAAGGTGACTTTGAACATCCGAGAAAGTAGGCAGGCTTGTCGTTGCCTGTTTGCCAGGCAGCAACAAATGCAAGCCGTGACGAGGCCTTCCAGAGACTGCAACGGTCTCTGCAAGTGAACAACCCAACCAACGGGATCTAGTTTGACTCATGCCAGCCATTGTCCAGTTTGAGAGAATGAGAGTGTCCTTCTCCACAGCGCAAAGTGAACTTGGATTTTCAGAGATCTTTGAGCAGATTGGTGCATCGGCATTTCCTTCATGGAGGTGACATGTACAAATCCTGGCCTTTGTCCCTTCAATGGTGCTTTTGGCTTTCCACTTGAACCAACCATCTCTTCCGTGTCCGCCAACCGACCGCGCGCCTCACGCGCGGAAACAGCGCGTGGCATGAAAAAGATCAGGTTGGCGGCGGCTGTCAGGGACAGAATTGCCACCTTGGCGGTTCGCGACTCTGAGAAACACGAAAACCAATGCCCTAGCAGGTGTTCTTTTGGGAAAATAGATGCGCCCTGGTTGACAATGAAACAACCAGACCAACCAGGGCCATCTATTTCTATCCAAACTAACCCAAAAAGGACATCTATGGCACTGGTAAATGTTGGTTACGCGCCTACCTTGAGCTAGGATTACAGTTGCAGAACTGTCAGGTACCTTGGCAAAATATGACCAAAGCATTGAACCAAGGGCAGTTGAGCCTGCCTTGCAACATGGGGCCACAAGCGGCTGGGCAAAGGGCTCTTCTGCCACAAGGCTGTTGATCTGCCAGCACGGACTCCTCCCTGCAAGCCCTTTCCATTTACTTTCGACTGCCCAGTCTCACGAAGACCAAAACAATTTGAGCCGGACAAGTGGCGTTATAAAACCCTCTCTGCGCCAGCCAGTATCATAGCATCGCATCGGACAATCCGGTTAAAATGGGTGTAATTTTGGTGGACCCCCAAAACGGTGGCTAACTTTTGGTTCCCCTTTGCCAACCACCAAAAAGGGGTTCCCTCAAAAAAGACGGACCCATATTCCCTATTGGGGCCAAAACCGCCCAAACTGCCGCCAGGCGGCGAGACATATGCTGGTGGCAGTGTCATGCTCCCAGGACAATGGCTGTGGACCTAGTGGTGGTGCCTCTTGGCCGAGGTCCGGCAGCGACTGGAAGAGGTGCTCGTAAGCCCTGCACATTTCTGCAGCTGCAAAATGAATGGGACACGCGAGGCTTGAAAACAATCGGAAAATGGAAAGGGACCAATTTCCGAACAGTTCCAATCTGTACCAAACAATTATTAGCAAACACAAAAGACAGATATCAATTTAATTCGATACAATAGTAGTAAAACTCTAATACAAGACATATCAAAAGCAATGCACTTGATATATTGTATACACTAATCCACATGTGTAATTAAGCCTGCGTTGAGAACTTGGTCATTTGCACATCTTTGCTCCAGTATTGTGAATACAAACTTATCTGTCAGGTAGCTTCGCTCGAATGACTCTGCTCCTTGAGCGCGGCAACATGCCGTGTTGGCGGTAAGGTTTCCCAATCCCCTTTGGTACCCCCAGGTTTTCTCAAGGGGCCATGCAAAAGCACGGGGCAACACCGGATTCTCCAGCAGCTGAGGTGGTTCCATCTCCCATGCTTGACTGGTTCCGAACCCGGCAAGTCGGCCCAGCTTCTGACTTTGGGGCGGTCTGGGTTTGAGGGTGGCAAGGTCCGCTCAACCGCGCCTCGAATTGAACTCGGAATCCATGGCTCCAACCGGGCATGGACTGTCCAACAGCCGAAAGCTGCGAATTCGATCGCATCTCTCAGAGTGGCCAAGTGGTCTGCCCGGGTGTGATCTGCCCAAAGTGGAAAGTCGAGGACCGCCAAGTGGTGCGGGTAAATGATGGAATGACGAAAAAAAACACAAGCTTGAACCAAGAATCACCCAAGATCACCCAAGCTTAGAGGCTTCCATCCCGGGTCTTCAGTGCTGAGTTCTGCAAGGCCACTACCCAATATATGTAGTGTTGTTTTGCAGAATGATCACCTCTTGGCTAGCTGAAGCTCGCAGTGAGCATGTAATGGAACTGGCTGGCATGCTCTTCCAGCTAACCGATACAAAATGTGAATGAAAGCAGAAATCTCACACGTTTTATAGGTCGTGGCTATATGCACCGCGATCTGAATCTCCCACAAACCAGCCCTAATGTTCCTCATGACCGCTGGCCAACTGGAGGGCAAGAGTCCCAAGGACACCAGTCCGTTTGTGCAGCGGCGGCCAACAAGCTCTCTAATTAACTTTGAGCTCTCAACCATGTCAAGAAACATCGACGTGGGCCAACGTCAAACGTTCAGTACCTCGGGGGTCTGCGCAAGGCAACACAAGGATGGCCTGAATTTGATGGCAAAGTCGTTGCAAACAGGCAAAAGGACACCAGCTGCCTGCATCAATTCGGAGCCGCTCTCGTCTAACTTCCTCTTCAAACGGAGTGACAACAATCCGAGCACCGGACGCAGAGTCTTGTCCCCTGATTGGCCTGTCCAAGCAAGGCGCATTCGCCAGCTTTGACCCTGTCCCTCAAAGGCAGCAGCCGAGTAAAACCTGTCAACTGCCCCACTGGGATAAGCACCAAGCGCACTACCCTGCCCCTTTTCTACCAGGTGACCACTGGTCTGAGCAGCCCGGCACAGACATGCCCAAAAACAAATGAAAAAGCAAGCCGTGCTTTCTCTCTCGCTCTCAGCTGCACCACATCAGGCCTGCATACTCTATGCAAAAAGGCTCTTATGAATCACAGCAAAGCTGCTGTGGATTTAAGAGAAGGTTGCAAGTAAGAAGGCTAAGGGCACGGTCGCTTACTGGAACTAACGGATTCACTGATTGGCAAGAAATAATACAGCCACTGGTGGAAGGAAACATCACCAACACGCACTTCTTGCGCCGATGTCTCACAAGGGTGTGACTGCAAAATCAGGGCCAATCCCTTACGGAGGGCAGCATCTGACTCCAGCCATCCAGAAACACACATATGAATCGGGAGAGACAAACTCCAATGCTTTTTGACACGCCGCTCTAGAACACAGGGAACATGTGGACAACATGAAACCCAGGGGGTGGGTGGTCTTGCGTAGGGTAAATTCTCTGAAAACGATGGTCCCTTGCACCCCCAATTCTTGGGGACCCTACAACCTCCGCCTTCCCCCCCTGCACGACCACCCCACAATTTTTACAGGGTTACTAAACCTTTGCCAATACCATCCAAGGGGTAGGAAGGTCTCACCGAGGTCAGGCCTCTGCCGTGCTTTCGACGTGGGAGCACCATGGCGACAGGTATGCCGCCCCCGCGTCATCATTGTTGTTGAAAAAATATGTTAGTTTCCTTTTGAAAGGCGATGGTGTCTGCTTAAGCCGTTGCCCGACGCTGGTTCGCCTCGATGTGGCCGAGGCTTATTGGAGCCAACAACTTGGCGGAAACCGGCACAGCGCCTTTAAACACAAGGGGCCCCTTTTGGTACTCCCAAAGGAAGGCACCTTGGGAAGCACCGTGCAAAAGGAACCGGCCAAATTCTTGACAACAGGGCCACACGGTCCTGCCGGCAGGGCGTGCAGAATCACCTCACCCACCTGAGAGGCAAAACCCGTGGATGCATTGGATGTACCCTGGCAAGCTGAAAGAAGAACCATTTCTTAGGGGTCCCCTCAAAAACGCTCCCAAGTAAGTCTAGGTTCCTCAAGACAAAGCAGCTTTCATATCGCGGCTTTTACTGCTCAGACTGAAGACACAAAGATTGAGAAACAACTGTGCGCTGTTTCATCCCATGGCGGGAGCACTCAGTGCCCAGTGCATGTCAGCGTATCCTGAAACCACGACTCACTGACATCAGAGCATCCAAGACAACGGTTACCCCATACTTGGACGTTAGCGAAGGGCCCCTTGCTTTGGATACAAGGACGCATTCTTCCAAGGTGCTGTTCCCGCAAGGAGCACTCCCAGGAAACACGTGTCCTTACAGAACTCCTGGTAGCCCTTAGATCCCTCTTCAAATGCAGCTTTAAATACCAACAGCTCCGTACCGGCTCGCCAAGACAAGAAGCCAAGACCTCTCTCCAGCCTCCAACAGCAGATCCAGGTTCCAGCCCACAAACGGCACCGCCATCTGTTCACACACCAAACATGCGACCACATTACTTCCCAAACTTCAAGCAGAGTTGGCGGCCAATTTCAATCTGTGAAGGAAGGCCGCTAGCTTTGACCCTCGCTGCACGCCTTTGTGTTTGCACAGGTTAAGCGATCGTTTACCCCCCCATCCCCCCCGGCCTTGTCCGAGAAAAACTGAATAAAAAAAGTTTTGCGGAAATGAATCCCACAATCAATAAGTCCTCACTCTGCTTTTCCGAAGCAACTGGCTGATTGCAATCTCGATGCTTTGGACACAATGGATGCGCTACCCAAGAAAATGCCAGTAAGCCAACCAGAAAAACATTATCCTGGTGCACTTGCAATATGCCGGAAATCATGCGTCTCCAGGCCTTTTTCAAGCCATAGACGACAAAGTTCAGCGTCTCCCTGAGCAAATGAACCGATGATCTGGAGAGTTGCAACAAACATGGACCCGTTTTAGACCCGCCTTGTGCCACCTCTTAATAGGAATGCCAACAAGGGGCCTTGATTTTGACAAGAATCTGAAATGCAAGAATTGTCTAGCGAGCCGCACCCTTATCTCACAGGTTTCTCTCCGTTGGCAGGGCAGCGGGTCCAGTCGTGGAAGCCATTCAGCAACCAAATGCCAAGCCAAGCCTTTCCGCCAGATGGGACAACCGCCGTAGAAGCAGTTTCAAGCTGTCCTCCTCGCAGTACCTTGACAGGTGGAATCATCACAAGCCTGGCTTTGACCCCAAAATTAGACGAAGATGTAACACCCGGATTGAATCAAACACTTGTCGGCTAGAAGCTAACGGGCCAAAACAATTCATCAGGCTCATCAGCAAGGTTTTGTTGTCGTTGTTTCTTTGTTTCCGCTGCCATTTCCGCAGCTCATTGGCCACATGGAGCTTTCTCCGGAAACCTCTCCCCTGTCGGGGACTGGCCGGACCGGTGCAATTTGCATCTGTCAGACTGGTCGAGGGGCTCTGAAATGCAAGTTCAGGCCCCAAGTGCTGCAACCAAATCTTGACAGAGATCCAGGCATGCTGAATGCCAGACATGAAGTGCCAGGCTTTGTGAACACTTCGGGTGCGTGCAGGGCCGAATCTGGATGACAGGCTGTGATTCAAGCGAAGCCAAAGGATTGCCTTGGATAGCCTTAGCCCCATGGTAATCACAACCATCTCAGAAGTTCTGGCAGGATATCAAGTGACATCATGGATTCAACAAAGGCAACGGGTAGCTGATCGGGCATTGTGCAAACAGTTGCGACTAGTGGACACTGCCCTGCAAATGGCTCAACCGACAATTAGCTTTCTGTAGCATTGCACTGCAGCCTGATTTGGCCCTGCCTTGCTAGGTGAAACATTTCTAGAAGGTTCAAGTCGCTACTCGCGCGCATTGCGCTTGGCAAGGCAGTATTTCACACTTGTTCCGAACTTCTTCCATTGGCATTATCACGTTGTTACGGCGCGGCACACAAAGAACACTTGTCGGCTGGAATGAATATGTCATGGTAAAGTACGTGGACATCCTAGGACTGTAAGCGTCTCAATCAACCGCCTGCGTGTTTGCATCAGCATCGCAAGACCGAGCTTGACAACCACCACAGTATGCATCGTATTGACCCTCACAAAAATAGAAACACAAGGTCCATAAATGACGGTGTAGGCCAGTGCCGAGGCCAAACTCCTCACGCTCAGTGTGCCTGCTTGAAGACTGAACCACATCTCGAGCAAAATGGGTGGCTACCATCTTCATCCCGCATTGCGTTCATTCCATTGGAATATCGAAACTGGTCAGGAAAGGCAAAGCCATGCGTGCCGGTGGTAAGCGCGTTTGCGCTTGAGCGGATGTATTCCCCCGGTGCCATCAGTAGTGATAGACTGCCTGCAGTGCAGAGTCGACGCATTGGAAGCACAGTCGTTTGATTGTTCTATGCGTTGGTATTTCAATGGACAGGAGGCCCGCTGACTGCACAAATCTGGCCCTGTCAAGGAAGAACATGGTGATGCGTAAGTTCAAGGAATGGCGGCCGCCAATCCAAACACATTTCTTTCTTGACATGCTCACCCTGCAAAGGTACATAAAGCTGGGCAATGCCTGAGCAAAGCATTTGAGCAGCTCTCTCACTGCTCATATGAGGAGGGAATATGAACAGGGACAACAACTGCAGGATATTTGCTTGCGTTGCGTCTCTGACGTAGCAGGTAAGCTCTGAGGCCCTGGCAATGGTCAGCATGCAGGAAAACATCAGCACAGCCTTGGCCAAAGACCGTTGACGAGAGCTTCTAAAACTGCTCCTGGTCAACGCGTCCTGAAAATGGCTTTGGGTCCACTAGTTGGGAAGATTTGTATTTTTAAGGCAGGGCGAGCTTTAGCGAGCCCTGCTAAACGCTAGAGTCTAGAAGCCTTTTTTTGGACCCAAAACCCTTATTTCCTTGCAGTTTTTGCCAAAAATCAAGCACTTTCCCACCAAAATGGGACCAGCAGGGGAGATCAACACGTTTTGTGGCGGCTGCATTCTGAACGTGTACATAAACGCAGATAGTACAGACTACGACGTCAGTACTATGTGCACACATGAATCTACAAAGTCAGAAGCGGATTCAGCACTCAGGTTTGCCCAGAAACATATGAAGGACTGTTGGATACTCATCCATTCAGTTGCCCAAAAACAGCACTTAAGAGCAGTAGGTTCGAGCACGCACCTTGGACATAGCACTTGGTCAGGCGACGGATGGCAGCAGCACAGGCAGCAGCGAAGCATTGAGTCAGCTTTCCGGCGCTGACATGCATGCTGATCAGGAGCAATCCCCCAGAAAGCTGCAATCCAATTTCCCCCAAAGACACGGGACCTCCCCCAAAAAATGGGTTTTCAGAAGGCCGAATATCGTGACCGCTTGTCAAGACCAGGCTTCTATGATGCTTTACCATCGCAACGGTTCTGAACAAAATGATTGGACTAAGGAGCATGCTTGGGGGGCATCTTAAACCAATTTGTGCGAGGGCCGTCCACAAACAATTGTCCATAAGCTGAAACTGACCTTCTGCCCGGTGCTGCTCAGGATGTCAGCCCACAAGGAACACTGATGATGCTGGCAACGCCAGCTGTCCAATTTCACGAAAGCCCTCAGCTAGTTCTCCGGAGCCAAGCTCTGGGGGATGGATAGGTCGCCATTCGGGAACTCTGGGCTCACGTTTTGTCTCGTGTCTGAGCCATGGGCGTCCACGGCGGGCATGGCGCGGAACTTCCAGGCCCCGCCTATGGCTGCCATGGGATGGATTTCCTTCCTTCCCGATAGGAGCCTGTCAGCTTGGGTCGGGGAAAATGGGTCCACCCTGTTTAACCGTGTCACGAATAAGCTCAGGTGATATCCCCAACAGCATGCGGCTGCTGAACCTTGAGAGAACCCTCACGGAACCCTGCAAAACCCTTGCGGACCCTGCGGAACCTCACCTCAGAGCCGCCACGGACCGCCCCGGAGCCTATCTGGGCTGAGACCCCAAAGCTTTCAGCTGAAAAGAAAACCGCACCTGTTTCTGGTTGGGACTGTACCATACCAAGCTTCGACTGTGGCATAAATGGTGTGTGTGTGTGTGTGTGCGTGTGTGTTTCCAATCATGTCTCGTAGGGCCCACTGCACAAAGAGGGACACAGGGTGCCACTGACTGAACAACTGGCAAATGACCCTTCCTGTGGTGCTACCTGTCCCCTCAAAGGTCATTATTCAAAATTCACGAACAACATCCTAGGCCTACGAGAGTCCAACAAAACAACGGCACACACATAGACAAAGCCTAGCAGGGTTCATACTCATTTCGCGGGGGGGTGCCTACTTCATCCCATTGCGATCTAGCTGGGATAGCTACATTTCTTCGGCTGGACGCCGAGCAACTTTCAAGAGTATGCCCAAACCAAACACCTCAGTGGATGACAATTACAAAGGAGTCACATCGCAGGACCATGTTTCTCGATGTTGCGATGTTGCCCTAACTAGGTGCATTATGTCTGCGTCTCATATCCAGCACCTATCTTGAAGCACCAATTCAGCACATCCCGGCATTCCGTGGCACTTAACACCTCACAGTGCAGAAACTGCCACAGCCTAGGCTTTGGAGGCTGTTTTCACTCCAGTCGATGCAGAACCAGATCTCATGTGAAGCTAGCTCAATGGCGGTGCAGAAATCCCCTTTAGCAGTGACCCACGCCGAAGCATGAAACTCCTGGCATCCTACAGCATCCCTTCAGCTGTTTACTAACGGTTATGGTTGAAACAAGTTCCCAGTTCATACAAATATGAATGTCACAAGTTCAACATGTAAGAACATCGGGTGAGTATTGCTTCAGAAATATCTGCATCTCACAGGTGGCTATAGTTTCACGTTTGCCATTTCTGCGGCCCCAGCTGATGAAGTCTTTTCCAGCCTTGCGGTTTCTGCGCGCTCGAGAGTTCTTGAGCCATAAGAAATTGCTGGGATGTCAAGGGGCTGCCTTTTAACCACCCATGTAAATTCAAGCTTGAAGGGAGAGTCGATATGGTTGTGGGTCAAAAAATGGGTACTCAAAACGGAGCCCTGGCAAATGGAATCAAGGACTACAGCCTGCGGTCCCCTCGCAGCTCAATTTTGACCCCTACGGATATGCCTCCCACGAATCGCGATCTGTTTAAGAGTCATCAAGCCAACTCTGTCGATTCTCTGAGTGTCACTTCTCAGTATGAAGAAAATCCACGAAGGCACTTCCTCCAGAGGGCAGCCCGACATGAAACAACGCCGAGCGCACAAATGCAACTTGATTTTCCACGGGCCCAAACTTCCACAGTGCAGCTTGGCAAAGAAACATTCCCCCAAACAAGCAAAGAACACAGTTGTGCTGCAAAGGAGACCTGCGAAGCATTGTCAAGCATCCGATTCAGTTGCATGGCTCCAACTTGGAACATGCGAGCCCCACATTCAAGTATCAAGTAATGTAGCGATGCCTTCCATCAGCTGTACCCGCACCCTCTCAACTGTGAACCTGACATTGTCACAGTCTATCCTGAGTCTGCAGAATTACATGACCATCGTGTATAGTTTCGAAGACATAATGCATATAACGTGGAAATATGTACATATGTATGCCATGTACTAAAATACTGACAACATGTAATATAGTCTAGCTCAATGTGTTAATGTAACTTTAATGTGGTATACATAACGACACAATATGGAGTAACATAATACAATGTGTTGTCATACATAACAATATGGCATATGATATGTTATAATATGGTACAACATGATATGATACGATATGATATGGTGTAACATGGTGACACACCGTAACATAACATTGCAAACCATACATGTATATACATATAATATACATAATACATTATAATGCGTTGTGTATAGCATAATGCATTATCTATGCAATACATATATGATGTATATGTTGCATAATATACCATATGACATATATACACACATACCTACACAACTATGTACATACATACAACATATGACATACATAGTCCCATAATATATAGACAATTGCACGCATGTGGATCTATATATGCTATATGATACGTGGTAGTATGAAATTGCACTTTGCGAGCCCGGCATGGCTCATTCGTGCTGTTTTTGATGGTCTCTGCTAGAGCTGTGACCAAAAATAAAAGGACAACAAGTAAAATAAATACTGTGGGACTGGTGTCCGCGCATCCGCTGGCTTCCGCGGCGGTGTTTGCTTCCGCAGCACTTTGATCCCGCAGCTTCCGCGCATTGTCTGTGGGATTTCTGTTAGGCTTTGCTGGGGTTTGCGCGTTCCCGCGCGATTTGCTGAAAGCCTGTCGTTTCCGCGCTGGAGATCCAGGCGTTCCTCCAAGTCACCTTTGTTCTGCACAGCTAACCAAATGCAAAAAGGAGCCAAAATACAGTTTGGATTGCTTTTTCTCCCGGGCGATTTGCTTGATCCGAGTAAATCGTTATCTGGGCCAAGAAGCTGCATTGGCAAAACAGAGCCAAATAAATTGTGTTCATTCTTCATTTTGCTTGCCAGCCAGAGTCAGGCCGGAAAACATTGTTTGGGCCAAACAACTTGTTCTAAATTCTCTGTTTTTTGTTGGCTTGCTTTTGGCGCAGTCAGGGTCGGGGCAAGAACAACAAAGAATTTGTTCGACTTCACAAAGGAGAATGGGAAATGTGAGGCTAGCGCTCCTTTCGGTCTTGGTCAGAGGGCCAGAGTGACTCCGTGTGGTGCGGACGTAGTTCCATTCCACAGTGCCTATTTAGGGTTCGATTCTTCCCTGGTTTGGTTTTAGTGTCTAGTTTATTGGTGTGGGGCGCAATAAGAACGTTTTGTTTGGCCCAAACAAATTGAAAACAAAACAAAACAATTTGCTTGAGCCAAACAAAATGTTCATTTTGCTTGCCATCTGTGAAGCTAGCTTCCGCGGGCTTCCGCAGCAACAAAGCTTGCAATGTGCTCCGCAAAAGCTTCCGCAAGCTTCCGCGCCCTAAACAAATCCTTCGGCGGAATCCCATTGTGGCACCCCACGACTAAGTTTCTTCATTGGATTTTTGATTGCCGCTCAGTTGACTTTCAAGTGGTCGACACTCGACTCCTCCAGCATCAGCAGTGTGTTAGTCCGAGAAGAGACGTTCCGCAGACTAAAGGGTTTAAACTTGAGACGATTCAAGATACGCACACGTGCGACAAGGTGCAGGAGGCAGAATCGTGTGTACTGAAAGAAGATGTCGCTGCAGTCAGGACAATGAAAAAAAAGTGACACTGAGCAAACCTATACAGAATGACGTCCTCAAATATACGTATATGCACATATATACATATACATATTGGATAATATATCTATGAGGTGTACTATGTAATACATAGTGTAAAGTATACAATGTGGTAAAGCTTGTCCCAATCTATCTCGCATACAATATTGTATGATATGAAATAAATTCATGTATTCATGTAATATAATGTACAAAACATAACGCGACATGCTATAAAATTGTGTGAATGTAATATAACAATAGTTTGAAACAACATGTGATACAATATGATATGATACAATATAATGTGACAATTAGAATAGAGTATAGTAAAACCAAAAAAACTTTGTATCATACACCGTCATATCATGTCCTGTGTTCTATCGATATAGATATTGATACATACAAAGATGCACTAGGTCAACGGGGCTAAATAATTGCGCGCAGTTGGCTCTTATCATGACTTGAGTTGGTTTAAATCGACCAAACACTTCCAAATGCTGGCCTCCGCCAGTTGCAAGTCCTGCTTGATGTGCCGCTTCTGCGTGCTCGGATCCTGGCAAGCCGTCTCAAGTTTCGCATCCCCTTTCACCCTGTCACTTTGCCAGTGGGTCAAGGTCAGAGTATGTGGAAGTATGCCAAAGTGGGGGGTTGTCCAAGTGGCTGGTGTTGTGAATTCCTTTTCATGCCACCAACAAGGTCCTTAGTGTCAACTCTTGCCCATCTATTCTTTCTTTCCGGAACATCAAGGTCATGAGGGGTGACAATGGACCCCATGCGCGCCTGGGCCTTTTCAACATGGGTTGGATGATATCATCTGATTTTTCACATCCTCCCCACAAGACTCCCGCAAGAGCCTCAAAAAGAGTCGGCCGTGTTAAGAATGCTGGATTCTCCAGAAAATCCAGCTGAAGTCTCCCCGAAAGGGGACTCCGCAGCCTCAGGGACCTGTTGGATTCCCTTCCATGGAAGTGCAAAGAGGCCTTTCGGACGACTTTCCCCGGCCGTGACGAAGGCGTAGGCCACAATGCGGCGCTCTCGCCGGAAGGCTGCAGGATCTGCAGGCAGCAGCTCCGTGGCTGTTTTGCTGTTTGGGGCTGTTTCCATGGAAAACCGAAAGGACGCCATTTTGGGAGCTCCAAAATTCTGGCTTCGGCATCATTTGAAAAGGGAGTTCTGTCCACCAATCACTCTTGAGGGGCTTCCCTAGCAAAACTTTCAGCCACGTCTAAGTACGTGGATGCACATTCTGCAACTTTCAATGGGGTTCAAATGATTTTATTCAGTGGTGAGGTGCGCAAGTGACCTGTTACGAGTGATACTTGGTCAATGCTACTGTGGTCAGTGGGATTCACCGGCTTGAATAAAATCAGCTCTTTTCAGGCCAGCTTTGACAAGGGCAATAATTTCCGGATTCACACCACAGCACTGATCACTGTGCAGACTCATGCTGACTTTCCGCAGGCAATTCAACCCAGCAAAACCTGATTACTGGCCCCTTGCGCAGAAAATGGCTTGCAGAATCCTGGCCATTGGTTCATCATCCCAGTCACTTGTTTGACAACTGAAGCGGTGGATCAACTGCTATTTTCACACGCATTGCAGCACGCAGGTCTGAGTGTCTGGCCGACCTCAAAATGAATCAAAGGATGCTTCACACCTTGCATGCAGCCAAAGTGGAAAGGAATCTCCAATTCATGAGCTGTGCACAAAAAAACGGACGCACATCGCACTTGATAAGCATCATGTCTAGAAGAGAGCCCCATCATCAAGGAGTGCACTTGCTTCAGATTAACCCTTCCAGCTTGAATGTACCCAGGACAGTTCGGAGGAGATCAGCCACCAGTGTGATATGGTAGGTTACCTACGCCATGTTTCGTGGATGCAACAGCAAGTGCCATAAGTGTGGATCATGGCCGTCTGAGAAACTTGGTGTTGCGACCTGGGAACCAAGCTTCCAGGGAACCTCGCATGGAAAAAACACAGGAGTTGCTGTTGTCAATGCAAGCTTGCCTAAAACACCAGCACGCGATTGTACTATGGGGATCAAACCTATTCAAGCCGCAAGCACAGAACAATCAATCCTTCCGTCAAGGCTTGTGAGCAAGACAAATCAATACTCAAACCCCAACCGGCCAACGAACCTCGCCAGATTTCTCAAATTCGGCCGAAGCTGCCCCTGGACTCTTGCATCAAGGTGTAGTGCCCCGCATTGCTCTGGTGCAAGGCCGCAAAGTCGGAGGCTGGCGGATGGCAAATGGATCAGCCCAACAGCCCGAAACCACCAAGAAATGTCAAAGAATCACAAAGAGGGTTCTCAGGGTTCTCCAAACATGGAAATCCCCGAACCCTTTCCCAGTAAGCCACCCCAAAGAGAATTCTTACCTTCAACAAACACAAAGAACTCGACCCGGGCAACTCGTCACATCCCTTTACCCCTGAGGCTATTCCCTCAGACCAACTGAAATCCGCCGACTTTGCCAAAGTACTTGCTCCCATAAGTCGGCGGTTCAAGCACGTCAGGCCACCTGAAGCCTGATTGCCTGTACAAAGACGGAGTGGAACCACTAGACAAATATTGACTGTTCATCTGGTTGTATGTCTTGTATCACGTCCCTCATAAGCCATACACAATCCCACCAACAAACAGTGTAGGTGCACATTGTCCTAGAATGATGCCCAGCACAAAGCCTTCGCCATGCCTGGGCAGCACGCACTTGCGTTTGTTTGCCGCCTATTGTCTTTGCATTAAACCATGATAATGAAGCCACGCTTGCTCGACTACAGTGTCAATATGTTCAGAATAGGTGAGCGTAGAAAGACAGGAAAGCCAAATCGCAAGCCCAGGCCAATGATCAGACATGGGCATGTGGTTGTTTGCCTGGGAAACTTCGATCTAAAGGCTTGACCCTGGGAATGTTCGCCTTGCAGACGGAACATTCGGATGAGCGATGCCTTCCACCAAGCTCGAACTTCTATGATCAACTCGACTGCCATGGTCAATATTCATGACATTTCATGACTGACATAATTAAATTCTCGCTGCTCTTCTCCTTATCAATGGAATCAACAGCAAATGCGAATTGACTAAGGCCCTCTTCATACCCTTCTTTAAACATACACGCACACCCTGTTCCCGGAGGCGTTATGGCCACTGGCACCAGTGCCTGCTGAAGCCGCTGCCACGCTGAACTGATGTTTGCCCCTGGCAGCTTTCCGCAGGCCAAGTGTAGCCGCGGTTCAAGTGATCGCACATGAAGCAACAAGACCAAGTGGATAGATGAGGTAGAATCAAAGCTTGGCCAAAGCCATTCGCAAAAACCCGAAAGGATGAGGATCATTGAGCCAGAATCAGCATAAGCCATAAATGTGAGGCGTCTTCGGGGCAAATAAGCATGATGTAATTCGTGGGGAATGCTATCTTTATCCCATTCCCGTCCCAGCTGAATGGAACCATGTCCACTTTGGTTGTCTTCTGAAGCAGCGGATCACTGTTCAGTCACATCCGCCAAACAGAGCTACCAACCCACTCGTTCGAAGGTCCTGGGTTAACACCTCAGCGCTTCCAATGAACAGCACATGCTGAAATTCGGCAAAGCCCAGGATGCCCCAGTATACATTTCGAACCATGAGGCAGAGTCATCCCCACCCACACTCTCTCAACTCCCACCCCACCTACTGTTCACATTTACAGTGCTTAAATCCCAGCTTGGTTTGCTAGCTGAAATGCATTCCTTGGCTTCATTCTCCCCATCCGCATCCAACGCATTGGCGCGGCTTCCCTTCATTTCCCGCTCAAATGTCGCCCAACAAAAACTTGCCAAGAATTGGCTAACACCGTGATGTCTAAACAACAAGCAGGGTATATATGGGTGCTTTCTCAAACTGGCCATGCTTTTTGACGCTATGCAACGCGCGACGCGTTGCTCAGGTGTGTTCTGGGGGTCCTTGTTGCGTAGAAACGGGCTCTCCTGACAAGTACTAGTAGCACAACGCGGCGGAGAACAGAAAAGTGCATCTCCGCAGGTCCATCTACGCGAAGCGCGCCTCCGCAGTTCCAGCTCGAAAGTTGCAACTGTTCACTCAGATTCAAAGCAAGGCAGGCAACGGCAACAAAGAAATTGACCCGGGCTGTGGTTGGGCATCTAACGAGGTACGTAGCGACTGCACAGCGGAGGCATGTAGCGAGGTATTGACAGAAATCTGACCCTTGGAAATTTCGTTCACGAGAGGACGCGGATGGGTAGAGCTTCGTGCAGCCTGTTGCTTCCATCCATTTGGCATTGAAGGAAAGCGGGCCCACTGATGAGCTGGTATCATCCTGGCCAGGGCGGGGCAAATCGAGGATATGAGTTCGAAGCATGGTGGACCGAAGTAAGTCTTTACAGCTTGAGCATCGATGTTTGCCGTTGTCGCAGGTGAAAGGACCGAACGTTGGAGGCATCCTCAGGCATGGCTCTTAGCACATTCGACTTTCAATTGGAAGTTCGGCAGCTTGTACATCCTCTGCAAAGACGGGCCTTCTCATTGTTTCTTCCAGCCCCTCCTAGCTGCCTGTTCCAACTTTCGTCCGAATGGCAAGCTCTCTGCAGGTTGACTCTTCGCAGGTATGTCCAGCAGCTCTGGCACCATGGGAAGCCACCACGAGTCTACGCATCGGGGTAAGGGCATGCAACCAGAACGATTAGGTGCACGATTATTGTTTATGTGAGGTGTGAGGTAATGAGCCAGGGTCTTGCTACGGTCCGTTTCCTAACACGGCAACACCTTCGTTTTGGCTTCCTGACTAACACCTTCAAAGGGTCCGACTCTGACTCCTTGAAACTCAGGGAACCGAAGCCAGTATCCCGATCGAATGGCCTCAGGGCCAAGAGCTTGACTTTGGGCTCCAGCTGCTGGTCCTGGCTGAACTGGTAAATGCATCCAAAGGAAACCGAAGGAAACTGGAGGAAACCAAACCCTCTATCTTTGATTGGTTTTTGGAGGCTACCCCTCATGGGGGTTTGAGGGTTTGGGGGGCACCACTGCGTGTTTTGAGGCTACCCAAAGAATTGCATAAACGGAAAGCCAAAGAAAACCAATGTGTTGGCCACTGGTGGGTGAGTTAGCGGACCTGAGGATACCTTTTTGGGGGGTTAGTCGGAGACAAATGCAACTCTTTCGGAGAGTCAGGTAAAAAGTGGGCACTGTTTTTCGTGCCCGTTGAACACCATCCACGGTGTTCCCTAGCGTTGCCGTTCGGGAAGCCTCCGAAGCGAACGGTTTTTAGACAAGCTGCGCTGGACGCGCGATGTCCACTGGGCCTGGTCTGCAAGGGCTGAGGATTCCGGAAATTTCGCAGAAGTCCGTTCAATTCAATGGTCAGAAGGTCAATGGCCTCACGAGGGCTCTCTCCTGGACATGTTGGCGACTTATTGCAAGGGTCCCTTAATACAACTTAGCTAGGCTTGTCCAGACCCAATTAATCCTTTCAGGCGTCCAGTGCATGGGGGTTGCTTTTTCCCAAGTCAAATCAACACATGCCCACCTGCAAGGCAAACATGGTTTGGCAAGTGCGGACCCAAAGGGCAACGACAAGGGGCCTCGACAAGCAAGCGATCTCCTGTTTCATGCCATATATTGGCCTTGTCGAACAAAACCAGTGTGTACAAATGTTCGTGTTTCTTGAGTATATGCTTCTGCCCTTCAACATCATCCGCTCACACCAGATCATGGGTATCCAAGTGGTTCAGAGGCTCGGCGCTGCGCGCGGAAAACGTGCGAACCCCGCAGAGCGGAAAAAAACAACCAAATGTGCGGAAAAACAAAGCACAGTCTCTGCGGAAAAAGCGGACCCCTCCTGAAAAGGGGGCCGTGATGAAGGTTGTCTTGGGGATCCGCTTTTCGAGCTGGAGCTCCAGGAAAATCCGGCATTCCAGCTCGAAAAGCGGATCCCCGGCCAGTCCCTCCTGAAAAGGGGCCGTGATGAAGGTTGTCTTGGGGATCCGCTTTTCGAGCTGGAATCCGGCATTCCAGCTCGAAAAGCGGATCCCCGGCCAATCCCTCCTCCTCAGAAACACCAGCGGTGGCCGTGAGACTGGAATGCCGGATTCCGCTTTTCGAGCTGGACGAAGCTCATTCCAAGCTCCGAAAGTCGGATCCCCCGGCCAGTCCCCTTACTGAAAAGGGGGCCGTGATGAAGGTTGTCTTGGGATCCGCTTTCGTAGCAGGAATCCGGCATTCCAGCTCGAAAAGCGGATCCCCGGCCAGTCCCTCCTGAAAAGGGGGCCGTGATGAAGGTTGTCTTGGGGATCCGCTTTTCGAGCTGGAATCCGGCATTCCAGCTCGAAAAGCGGATCCCCAGCCAATCCCTCCCGAAAAGGGGGGCCGTGATGAAGGTTGTCTTGGGGATCCGCTTTTCGAGCTGGAATCCGGCATTCCAGCTCGAAAAGCGGATCCCCCGACAATCCTCCTGACAGGGGGCGTGATGAAAGGTTTGTCTTGGGGATCCGCTTTTCGAGCTTCCCAGAGCCAACTTGGAAGTGGAACCGGCGATTTGAATGGCTCGTGATGAAGGTTGTCTTGGGGATCCGCTTTTCGAGCTGGAATCCGGCATTCCAGCTCGAAAAGCGGATCCCCAGCCAATCCCTCCCGAAAAGGGGGGCCGTGATGAAGGTTGTCTTGGGGATCCGCTTTTCGAGCTGGAATCCGGCATTCCAGCTCGAAAAAGCGTATCCCCGGCAATCCTCCTGAAAAGGGGGCCGCGTGATGTGGTTGGTCTTGGGGATCCGCTCTTTTCGAGCTGGAATCCGGCATTCCAGCTCGAAAAGCGGGTCCCCGGCTATCCCTATGAAGGGGGCCGTGATGAAGGTTGTCTTGGGGATCCGCTTTTCGAGCTGGAATCCGGCATTCCAGCTCGAAAAGCGGATCCCCGGCCAATCCCTCCTGAAAAGGGGGGCCGTGATGAAGGTTGTCTTGGGGATCCGCTTTCGAGCTTGAGCCTTAGAAAGGAGCCTTAGAAAGGAGCCTTCGAAAGGAGCCTTAGAAAGGTGCCTTAAAAAGGAGCCTTCGAAAGGAGCCTTAGAAAGGAGCCTTAGAAAGGAGCCTTCGAAAGGAGCCTTAGAAAGGAGCCTTAGAAAGGAGCCTTAGAAAGGAGCCTTAGAAAGGAGCCTTAGAAAGGAGCCTTCGAAAGGAGCCTTAGAAAGGAACCTTAGAAAGGAGCCTTATCCTTCGAAAGGAGCCTTAGAAAGGAGCCTTAGAAAGGAGCCTTAGAAAGGAACCTTAGAAAGGAACGAGCTTCCTACCCCTATACTTTTCCGCGTGTAGTGGCTTCATTTCCGTAAGTAGTCACATTTTCATTTCCGTAAGCAGTGACACCTTATCCGCTCAGAGTGATCATGATTCCGCAAGATGTGACAAGTCTTATCCAAGTGGACGCGCAGACCTGCAGCTTGGGCGCTCTGACAAAGAAATCCGCGAAATTGGGACTGCCGATCCCTTGCGGCCCGTGCAGCCCTCCTTCCAGACATGGAGTGCCTTGGCAAATGGCACGACATGGACCGAGCAAGGGATTGCCTGCTCTTGTGTGGGGTGAGGCAAGGACAAACACTCCGTCTCGCACCGCGCACTTGTTATCTGCTTTGTTCAACCTGATGCCATATCTGTTGCTTGCTTCATAGGGATCAATCCGCGGAGGGCCCTTGGGCCAGAGACGATTAGATCGCTGGACCGAAGCGTCCGAGAGGTATAGCAACGGAGCCCTCTGGGTTCCGCCACAAGACCGCCTCCCTCCACTTCCACGTAGCCGTACTTGAAGCCATCCTGACAAGGTCCAGGTTGCTCGGAACACACTAACACATGTTGGCTAGTTGTTGACTTCTGGTGAACGGACACCGCCAAACGCTGTCGCCTTGCTGCGGCTGCTCTTGACAAAAGCGAGAGCAACCCTGAAGAATGCTAGAGCTTCGAGCGTCTGTAGATCATCGTGAGCAACCCATACATATGTGGAACAACCATGTCTGCCGTACTACGGACATGGTGGCGCATGCACTGGCCACCGACCAAGTGGGCTGCTGTGTTTTCAGGAATGGTGGCCAGTATTCCTAAGTTATCCTCCGTGCACCCGTTGCATCAGCGAAAACCCGACCGCCGCCCCTTCCCATGACCTGTCGAAAATGGACCAGGCCCGGGGCCCTGGTAACAAACGTGCAAAGGCTTCGTCCAAGCATGCCCAAATCACACCGTACTGCTCCAGTGACGTGGAAGGCTTGTCAGGGTGCCTGGCCATGGCAACAGAATGGGGCTTCGTACTTAAAGAGCCAACAAAGGGGAACAAGGTGCTCAACTCCCAACTTTCTGCAATACCGTGCCTTCCTCTGATGTGAACAAGTTGCTTTCATTAAAAAAAAATGTGTATGAATCCGCAAACCAATGTTGATTCCCGTGCCCCCAGCGAGAGTCACGCCTCCAGAGACACATCCTGAGGCAGCAAGCGACAAATTCAGCTTGGGGAAGCATGGGACCCCATCTCTCCCATTGCCGTCCTTTTGTTCCAACAAAAATATAGCTCTCAAGTCTGAAGGCCAAACCGAATACATGCAGCTCCTGTACACCTTCGGATGGTTATGAACGTTTTGGCGTTTGTCGCAGCTTTCACGATGGCCCTTGGAACATTTGTTTGTTGGACAACTTGCCAACGGCCATAAGCAACGCACGGGTTCGGCATGGAACCATGCCACGATGAGTTGCCGTCTGAAAACAGTCCTATTTGGCTAAAGACTGACAACGAGCTTCAAAAAGCGCACCGAAGGATGACACGCACTCCAGTGGTGTCTCAGCAAACGCAACACTTCAAAATATTCAATGGCTGCTTATTCGACTCATAAGTATCTGGTGCAACATATTCTGCTGAATCATTGTAACTTGGCGGAGGGAATGCACAATATTTGCCTATTCAATATAATATATGTAAATTCAACACTCCATGGGTCATGTTGTCATGATTGATGTTATTCTCTGTCACATCCTGGGAACAATCCGATTTCCGTTTGGCTGTGGGCCATCAAGCTGAAGAATCACCAATAAGCCGAAGCACGTGGCATTTGTGTGTGTCCAAACTAGAATAGAGGCAACCTAGGTGGATGCATAGCGGATGTGGGAAAAACGCACAAACATAGGTGACCTTTTGGAAAAATAGATGGCCCTGGTAAATGGGGCATAAATCTGAATTTCTAACCAAACCAACCCAGGGAGCCGGTTGAAACCAGAGGAACCGAACCCACAGCCGAGGCACAGCTTTGCTTGTGTACTCGGACTCAATGAAATCCATGTCCACCTGAATCCGCGAAACCAAACGAACGACGCGCCACGTCTTTCCTTCTGGTCTCCGTTTCACAACTATCAACATATGGTCACCAGTTTTCACAATCACGAGCATAAATTCTGATTGGGGACCCTTTGGACATTGTGTACATGAACGAATATGTCCACCAACCACTTTTTAGTGTGCATTCACAATCATGGCATGAGCCCCCGACGAAGTGCCTCGTTTCATGGAGAAAATTGGGTGAAAATTTGGGGCTGCCCGCTCTTGTCTTCCCCAAACCTTCGGAATCCCCTGCGGGAGCCGAAGGTGAGGGGATGACATCCGGAGTGATTCATGGCGCTGAAATGGAGCTGGGTTCGCTATGGGTTGACTTCCGAAACGAGATTGTTCCAATGAACTATTCACACTAGATGGCCAGACTAGATGATCTAGATGGCCAGATTGATCTGGGACAATCAGCCTGGATGCTGGCCGAACCCAGGATTCCGGAGTCATCTTCGAGCACCATTCACGACCCGAGCTCCTTGAGTGTTGATGACCAGCCTTGATCCTCTTCTAAACACTCTCACAAAATAAGACGAACGCTTGCAGTCTAGGAACCCCAAAGACTTGAGGAAGGTTTCTTTCTGCGGATTCAATCCTGTTCAGACGCTCCCACTCTGCCCGGTGTCCCTCTCGGGCGCCCAAACCCGTAGCTGCACCGCAACATCCTGCTTCGCCTGGCACGCAGCGCGGAGAGCGTGAAGCTGGAAGGCAAGACACCCACCCCGAGATCCAAAGAGGTGTATCTCTCTCTCTCTCTCTGTGTCTCGCTACATATCTATATATATATATATCCAAATATACATACATTTATATATTTACATATACAAATATATGATATATATATATATATACATATATATATACATACATACAATGTATGCTATATGTCAATGTCTATCTTGTTGCAGTTCTTGTTTGTTTGTCTCGTTCAACTCCCGCGAGTGAAAAACCAGGGATGGAAGGCTGGCTGGACCTGATCATATTTTGTTTTGAAGGGTGGATGCGCCATGCTGACCAGAAAACACTGGCTTGTTTGCTCGGTCTTGCATCAGAACAACACTTTAGGAGGCACATCCAACTTCAAACAAGAGGGAGATGTTCATCCATGCGAGGTGGATCGCGAGGAAAACGGCTGCAGGCGCCAGTGAAACAGCACAAAATAGAGAGGCGACTTGGGAGCATCTGTCTTATTTTGCTATATTAAGTATTTTTGTATTCACAGCTTGCTTCTCCTCGTATCTGGATTGCTGACGTTTGGGGCAGGCAACGTGTTGCCCGCATTAAGAAGACAACACAATAGTTCTTAAACACAGTCAGACAATCATGTCTGCTGTGGACTCATGTTGAACAGGTGTCACAAAACACACCGACACACACACACACACAAACACACACGCAGACACGCAGACACACAAACACACGCACACGCGCGCGCGCACACACACACACGCGCTCGCTCACACACACATACACACTACCCAGAAGCCAGAAACAAGCTAAAACTGGATTAAACTAGAAACAAATCTATGGCTCTTGATTGTTTGCTTCCTGTGTTTGGTGGTCCGAAATGGACAATTGCAAGAACAGAAAACACGATCAATCACTGGAAGGTCTCCAAAAAGCATGAATATAACTCACAAGTTCCATAAATACCAAATTCTCTTGACATCATGGTGTTTCAAGGTAGCACGTACTTTCCGCAATGTACACAGACAAACTCTATTCAAGAGTTTGGCAGCAATGGAGACACGCGTTCAATTCCCAACACGGGGGCGGAAGGGGGTTGATGCCAGACTACATTATTTCAAGGTGTGGATTCTTGCAATCTGATATAGATATATACATATGTTGTTCGCGCTCGGAATTTGTGCGAGTGACAGGATGAGACCTTCGCAAACAGTGCCGCCTGTGACCCTTCATGGACCATGCCCTATTTGGGAGCACGGACTCCTGAACAAAAGTTGGTGAAGGCGGCATTGAGACTGCAACTCTGTCCCGCCTATTCAGTCAGGCTTTGTTGGTGTGAAGTTCTCTATACCGGAGTCTAGACAATTCAGATCACGCGGCAAACCACGTCCCACGTCCCTAGGCAGAATTCCTGGTAGCACCGAAAGGCTTCCTTGAGGGCAGATTTGGACGCGATTTCCTGGGCTTCCTTGCCACCAGCTGAATCAAGTTGCAGCTAAATCCGGTGTCATTGCAAGTCAAACCATCTACCAACATAGTTTCATCTGAGAAAACAGTTCAGTGCATACATAGAAATATGTCTGATTGCATCAAGCCATTATTGCATAGATAGGTAGATATGTTTTTGCTTCGCATACTTGAGTGAAACTTGTTTGCGGTACCGCCTCAAAGAGCTGGGGCAGCCTGAGGTCCAGCACCTGTGCAAGCGCTTCACGGACGGTTAATTGCCATGGGCTTCGCTCGGCTTCACTCGGCTTCACTGAAGCAACCTCTTTGCGGCAAATGACTCGGGTGCCAGTTCTATCCTTCGTCTTGAGACTCGGAGTAACTCTATCATGCACAGGATTGCCAGAATCCGATGTGGCTGAACAAACCAGCTCCCACGGGCAGAGCAAGCATTGCTCAACCCCGCTGTCCCAAGGAAAAGGACCTGTGGCACAGTTGTCCATCCCAGATCTTCAAAAAGCGAACCAAAAAACACCTTGGGGAGTAGCACGCGGTGCCCCACGTTCAGTGAAGCTCTACGTAGTAACGTTTGCTCCAAATACGACGAAAGCGGGCCTAGCACCACTGCTGATGCTGGGAACCCCCGCATGATGCCAACATTTGCGGTTGGCATGTGTAGTGGGAGTGTGTGCCGTTGCTCGCTTTGTGGCAGTGATGTTCGTAAGAACCAGCCAAGAAATGAAGATCAGGATAGCGACGACATCTGCCTCCAAACTCTGTGGGTGGGCATGTGCCTGTTTGTGCATTCTGTGGTCCACACGGCAAAGCCTGCTCTGAGAACTGTTCCAATGGTACTTCGTGCTGGCTTCATGCGGAAAACCGTGCTCCCTGCCCACATTCCTTTTGTTCACGTAGTGGTGATTGAATATTGTTTATAACAATTTCAAAACAAACATGAAGCAGGGCAAACGCGCCCAAAACACCTGATCAAAATCAGCACACCAGCCTGCTGCAAGTGCTTCGGTTTCGCTGAGGATGCCTGGCCAGGATGTTGAATCTTCTAAATCGGGGAGATGTAAAGTGACTGCGTGCTACTGAAGGGCCCCCAGTTTTGACACATCGTAGACGTGTCTGACCCGCGGCAATGGGCAACCAAGCGAGGAAACTTCTCGAAGCCGGAAACCACGGTGCACGTAGATGTTTCGTTTGCGAAAGCAAGCACTTGGAGGGGGTCCTCATTCGGAGACAACACAATGCTCCCTCACCCCTTGAAGCCGATCGAGTGCGCTTGCCACTCTCAGCTTCCAAGATCTCTCCGCAGTACTTCTGGTGGTTCTCTCAGCCCGCTCGCAGTCTTGAATGCCAGCCCGAAAAGACTGGCTGGGTTTCGCTTGAAGGTTTAGGATGCATCTGGGGTGGGTGCAGGTTTGGCTTTGTTTTGGGTTCGGATCCATTCAAGCCAAACGAGAAGCCAATGGTGCCATGGCCGCAAAGGCCACAAATCTACGGCCAGAACGCCACAAAGTCACAAAGCCACAGCCCAAAGACCTGGCAATGGCAGCTTAGGTCCTCCGTTTTCAAGCCAAGGGATCCTGTTTCAACGCGCTTCCCCGTGACGTTCGCAGCGAGCCCCTTGCTTCATGTGCTATGCAGCGACAAACTCGTGTGCTTGTGCCACATTGCGCCGGTACACACCCATCAAGCAAGGAAGTCGCTGGAGGGCTGGTCGCTCAAATTTGCTGTTGACCAAAGGCGGAATTGGGGGGTGCCTCAATCACATGATGGCTTGAAACTGACATTCCAGGACCCAATATCTGGGAAACACCTGTCAGTCTTCGATGGGAATGCTGTCCTTCCCCAATCAAGGTCAGCTCTGTTGAGAACACCCTGAAATTTCTGCACCGAACCCCACGCAACCTGCCTCGCTGGGCTTGACCGAAGACGATGCCTTTCAAGAGCGAACACAAGAGGCCTCCTTTCTCCAAGCTGGCCAGCTCGAATACGCACAGAAATGGAAAAAGTGGGAAGGAAGGATGCCACCGAACATCTCGACGACAGGTTCACACTCATTCAATCCGCTCCGAACACAGGCTGCAACGGCCCATACCACACAAGCAGCAGCACACGTACAGAGAGACACACACACACACACTCTGAGACATGGAGACACCTCGAAAGGCTGCAGCCGCAGTAGCCATGATGCCAATGATTCTCGTTTGGCGGGGCTCTCAAGCATATGATATCAGGCCTTTGCATGGCAACAGGAAGTCATGTCTGAACGCATGGTTTAAATCCATCAACATGGCTCGGTAGAAGTTCTCCATTGGTATGGCTCACGGAAAACCTTGCCGTGAGTTCCCTCGCAAAGGACCGTCAAAAGCGTGGCCTGAATCCAAAATCAGCTGACTTGAAAGCAGGCCACTTGCAAGTCACCATGACGTTGTTTCCCACCGAAAGAACGGCACAGGCAGCAAAACATAAAATTCCCAAGGAACCTTCATCATAGGCAAGCTCGTTTTGCCCCTAGGTGAGCCAGTTGCAACAGTCCAAACCATGTCTTCCAAGACCAGGCGGATTCCAAGCATGGTGTGAACATTGCCAGCAAGGGCCAATTCATGGGTGAATCCCCAGCGCGCCTTGCCCTTGCCCACAGACAGAAGGCGCTCCCTGAGGCAGTCTGAAGTCTGAAGAAAAAGATTCACCGCAGTGCCCCTCATTTTTGCGGTTGTTCTGATCATTGTTACTCTCCCGTAGTAAACGCACTCCCAATACAGACCCCAGTACAACTAAGCACATACAAACACACACTGTCACCGACATGACCTCCCGGAAGCTCGGCAAAGGCGGATTTTGCTCCTGGCACCATCAACTTGCCCGGGTCACACTTTGGGGCAAAGCGACACAAAAGCAATGCATTTTCACGTGTTCACAAGCCTGTTTGTCAAGAGCTCCCAAGCGCCCCGGCTGGGTGGGCTGCTTCAGATGCTTCTTCTTCTGGGGATCCAACCTCGGAATGGCGCCGGGGTGACCGGTGACTCCCGCGAGCTGGGATCACGCGGATCACGGGCAAACTCAAAGGCTTCACGCATTGCAAGCAGTCGCACTCATCGCTAGCTTCCCGACCGAAACCACTCCATTCGCGCCCATATATGTGTCAATCCATCAACAGAGTGTGAAACCAGAGACAGAGAGAGAGAGAGAAGGAGAGACATATAGAAAGAGAGAGAGAGAGAGAATGAAAGAAAAAGAGAAAAGAGAGAGGAGAGGAGCTAGGAGAGAGGAGAGAAGAAGAGGGCTAAGAGCGGAAAGGAGAATGCGGAAAGGAGAGAGAGTGCCAAACACACCTAAAACAGAATGGAACCCAAAACCATTCTGTCTGCACAATAATATTCACTTGTAGCACCACCCTCTCTAAGGATTTCAGAGAAGTGACAACTAGCAGCCAAAACAACGCGATGTGCCCTCCACACAAATGGATGCCGTGGACGCCGGGCATTGACAACTGCTTTGCTCCACAATCCAGGAGGCATCTCAGTGCTGTCGCCGTCTGACAGGAAAGCACGAAACACCGCCACCCCTTCGGGTAATTTCACACAGCTGCTCCAGAATGGGATCATTGCTTGTCAACACGTCGGCAGAACGTTGACATACAATAACAGGTGGATGAACTGAATGGCCGCCGTTGCAATTGCTGTCCTATGATTCTAGATATGGTGTAGGAAGCAACGAGTAGATAACTCCTTTCACACTGATTAGCTTGCCTTCGATCCCTACAAGGCAGTCCAAAGCGGTACCGACCCAATGTGCCAAGCAAGTCTTTTGATGGCACGGCGTTAAGCGCCTGAAGCCCCTTTCTCAGCGCCTGGCGCCAGGAGATGATGCTTCTCCCTCGAGCTGCCATGCAAGTGCCATCCAACTCGAGCCATGCGAAGTCGCACTCTTGCCAGCTGGTTGAATGATAACATTTCACCGGCTTAGAAGGGATCCCCAAGAACAGAATCCTCATTGGGTGAGGTCCTGGCCTTTGCCCGGCAGTATTTGGGTATTTGTCAAGTAGGGGCACCCCTAAAGTGGTGGGTGTTCCTTCATTTCCCTTTCATTTCCATTTCAACCAACCTTAACCAGGGTACCCTCAAAAGCACACACCCATTCCTCCCAGAGTCACAGACCGCTTCAGACCTCCGACGGCGTAAATGCCAAGGCCCGCGCATGGCTTGGCCACCTGGCGCGGCCCTAAACATCTTCCACTTTCAACCATTGGCAAGCCACTAAGAAATTGCTAGAAAACACAGATGCAAACTGAAATTAATATATGCCATAAAACGATCATAATGAAAAACAAAAAAGAAGCGTGGTGTAGTGTGTACATATATATATATATATATTGTGATATATATATATGTATATATATATATATATGTTTGTTGTAGTGATGGTAAAACCACGTTTTCTTCATGGTCACCAAAGTATATACACACAGCCCCACACACACACACAACATACACATGTATACCTGGAAGCAGTGCAGTGTTGCAAACTCCTTCAGACGGAAAGACCTCATAGGAAGAACAAACAGCCTTCTTGGAGTAGCTACATGAATCTTACAATGCTGTGATTGCTTTGTCCATAACTTATCATTCACTACGCAGGAATTGAAGAGTTGCCACACGCCGCATGTGCCATGGTGGAGTTTCAAGACAAATCCGGAAAAACGGGCATGTTGGAAAGCGTCAACCACCTGGGTCTATTTCAATGGCTGATTTGATGTTGGTGACCAGCTCCAAATTTCGGCAAATACTGATCATGTAATATATATATATATATAACATACATGCATCTATCTATATATATTACATACATGTATCTATCTATATACACACACGTGTATCTATATGTAAAATATGTGTGTATATATATATATATATGATGGCCTGTGTCTGCGTCTCATATAATGTGTCGAAATCGCATTTCTCAGTCAAAGTCATTTGGTTAAATATGCCATGGCTGAAGATCACCAACGGTAAATCCGGTCTCCCTTGGGTCAACGTTCTGCATCCACCAATTAAGGATGTAGAACTCGTCAGGTGGTATTTCTATATTTGTTTATTTGTGTGTCCAACGGAAGCCGAAAGAACCAACTTGTGCTGACATCGTCGAATATGTTGAGGGCGCCATTGCAGTGGTGTGCACCCAAACCTTGACTATTTCAGCTCTTGCAGTTGCCTGATGGATTGCTCCAAGCGCCACTGGCATGACTTTCCAGTTCGGGTCGGGAACCGACCCCCGGAGACGAAGCCATCTTTAGTATCTGCTCCCTTCAGGCGAACATGCTCAACCCTTTGGAAAGATCGCCAAAAGTGGTTGAACAAGTGCTGCGGATCCCAGTGTGCGAAAGGACCACGAGTTGGCAAACTCAAACAAGTGTGGCTTTCTGCCATTCGTGGCAGCACAAACAAGCCCTGTTGTCACAGCGGCCAAAAGCCCAACCCGCCGCCCCGGTTGAAAAGACACCAAAGAGAAAATACCCCCAAAATGGGTGCACTCAAACCCATTCTCACAGGCCGGAGCGGCTGCAGAAGCCATGGACTAAGCCCAGCACCTGGGACCCAGTCGGGCCCCGGTTGCCCACGCTCACCCAAACAACCGGGTCCCCATATGCATATTACTTATTTGTCATTTGTTGCTTCTCTCTCTCTCTCCTTCATGTTTGGCGACTTTTCTTGGAAGTGGTCCCTGCTGACTCGGGAATGGGCCCTGCGAATGGACAAGATCCAATTCGCACCAGTTGGTTGGAGGTTTATTGAAGTATTCATACGGTGTGAAATCACAACGCCAACGACGGGTAGCCACAACTGGAGTAGAAAGCCTTGGAAGGAGAGCGAAGTCTCCCCAGTTGCCTTGAGAGGTATTGAATAGACTTGACTGCCCGTCTCACCCAATCCTTCGAACAAGAAAGGCACGAATATAACACATCCGGACAGAATCAAATGAATCGAAGAAGTCAAGCGCCATTGCGTTGATTTCGTCGTTCCCACAACGCTGTGCCCTTTTGAGTCAGGCGCATCGTCATCGTCGATGGGGTCGCCCTCCACTGCCTGCAAAGTTTCACACGCTGACGAGGTTGCAGGCTAGGTAGTGGGCGTTGTTTTTTGAGAGGGCGGCCCGCTTTGGTTGGTTCTAAAGGAAAACCAAAGGGAAACCACTTAATTTTGGTGGTCCCCTAAAAAGTAACACCCAGTTGTCAAGGTAATGTGTCCTTCAACTTTATTGTGGCCAGTTTCAGATCTCGGTGTCAGCCAAGCATCGTTTAGAATACCTTGCACGGCAAAAGCAAATTGGTGACAACTTGCTGAAGTCCACGCAAGTGCAAGTAAAAACCTGAGTTGGGCCGAGCTTAGCAGTGTTCTAAACCCAGTTGCGGGGCCGAAGAGGAATATCAAATCCCTTCTGCGAAGGCTTCTGCAGAGCTTCACGGCATGAAAGGTTCCTTCCGCGAGAGGTTTTGAAGAGGGAATGGCTTCCGTGTCGCCTCCGCGGATTGAGAAATGGGTTTGAAGTTCGCTTTCGCTTCCGCACGAGCAGGAAAAAAGCTTCCGTAAATGATAAACCCCTGCCGCGAACCTTTTGTGGCGCTTCTGTAGAACAAATTCAGCATTTTGAAAATGATATTCCTCCCGTCGCTCACTTGGCACTTGAGTTGGTTTGCATGCTGCGATGAATTAAAGTGTTTACCTCTTGCCCACACCTGTCTGATTCTTCAAGGGGTAAACATGAATGCCGAGGGCATACGAATTGTGGCCGTTTCTCAAACAAACGGCGTACTCTGACAATAAATTTCCTGGAAGGGAACGGTTCTTGGGGGGGCTCTCCAACTTTCTGCAGGTGAAAGTCCGCGCCTCGTCTTCGTAGTCCCTGAGATTGTACATCGCCGGCGTCGTCTGGGCGGAATTGTCAGAAACTCGAACACGCAACGCCAACTCCTTACGTTTTGGCCATCGACTTGGCGAGTCCTTTGTGAGCTCTCTGACCACTTCGACACCTGGAGACCCCCCCCCCATCCGCGCGCAGATCCGTTCTCTTCAACCCCTCTGGGCTCCCGCACTGAGACCTCCTGAACCGTCTGCCAGGCATCCACCTTAAGTCGTTGGAAGGTGAATTTGTGGATGTTCTCCGGATGTATGGCTCAACGCATCTATCCATAATATGCGCATGACTGCCAGGGAACCCGGTACTCAAGTCGTTGCTTTGACTCAAGTCGTTGTTTCAAGCGGACCGTCGAGCACCCAGGATCCAAAACAGAAGAAATGCAAAACATCCGCGGTACCTTCAGCCAAAGCTTGGACGTCACTGCGATTCAGGCCACTGAGCCGAGCACAGGAAACATCCGTTCCAATGTCTATTCAAACCCCGGATCAGAACCAGCTGAGACTGCCATCAGATCTGGCAAACAAAATCCGCGAAAAGCGCCTCCGACGAAACACCTCGAACCATCAAATACCAAGCGCTTGAAGCCCTTGTTGCACCAGGTCGCCCGTTGCCGCCAAATTGCACGAAGCGACTTTCACCCCCCCCCCCCCCCCAAAAAAAAAAAAACACCGCACAGCCGGCTCCCCAACTTCTCGAAAGCGGCCTGATGCCGAACGAAGGCCTTCCAGTCCTTCTCCGCCCACCGCTCCCTGGCCCCGAGGGAGGTAGACAATCACTTCCGAACACTCAAAAAAAAACACTTCAGAACACTGAGCACTCAAAACGCCGAAAGGGTTGCAAAACCCGGTCATGAAAAAATGATCACTTCCGAACGCAAGCGTCCCACCCGCTGAACTGCTTCATCCCAGCCAGGGTGTGCAAACTCGGGGGGGGGGATATGATCAGCACACTCGCTCAACTGAACCAGCCCACTCTGTAACCAAATGTGCAAGTTCATCTGGTTCGGGGGTGGGGGGTGCGGTGCTTCATCCCAGTAAGGGTGTGCAAAATCCGATCAATTTGTTTTGGGGTGGTGGGGGGGGGGGGAATGATAAGCACACCCGGGGGATTGGGGGGGGGCGCATGATAAGCACACCCTCTGAACTGCTTCATCCCAGCCAGGGCGTGCAAAATCCAATCAATTTGCTCTGGGGGGTGGGGGGGGATGATAAGCACACCCGCTCAACTAAGCTGCTGTGAACATGCGGTTTCCGAAGAAAACACCTGGTGGGTCCCTCCCTTTCTCCCCCAAAACAAAAAGAGTTTCCCCAAACATACCCCGAAACTTTGCTCTAGGTCAACGAGGGCAAGTCAACGCCAGGCTCTGCGGACTGCTATGACAGCGCGTGGACGCATGGGTGCCGATTCCAGCAATCAAGGGCGAAGCACTCGCTGGTGTCTCGGTGCAGCGCGTGGCATGTGGCTGCGCTTTCAGCATTCCTAAGCGATTAGTACGTTTTGCGGCGTTCCGAAGCGACTTTTAATCAGCGTTCCGAAGCGACGGTTTTCCCCAGCGTTCAGGAGCGACGCACTCACCCCGAGGGACGTGCTGGGATCATTATCCGATCCGCGAAAATCTGGAACCCTGTCAGAAGCATTGTTGGTCAATTTGACCCCCTGAACGTGCCGGCACAATGCCCTTCGCAAGTGACAAATGTATCCCGCACGGATTTCCTGATGTGAAGCCTCGAAGTTGAAACTTGTTTTGAACGAGTGCTACATGGACAGAAGGCTGTCAAACATAAAACCAGAAGAAGTGGAACTAAGATACAGGCACCAACATTCTAAGATACCAAGATTTAGTTTTGTTTGCCAGGCATCCCACCTCTCATTCCCTAAGGGTCCCTCTTGCATCCCCCCTGTCTTGACTACTTGGCGGGCTACCTGGAGCAGCAGTTCACAGGGAGGGAGGGAGGGAGGGAGGGTAAAAACATAGGCACCGCTGAAAAGCGGGTAGCGCTGAAAAGCGCACCTTTTTTTTGGGCACGTGGTAAAGATGACCAAGCAGGCCTGGCCAGAGAGGGAGGATGGTCATGGGGCACTTTAGCCTGCACCAAGACTGCAATATTCAATGGCCTAGTGGTCAATATATATCCCTGCTTTGCTTCAGAACTGTAACAACTGCAAAGCACTATGCATAGAGGGCACAGCCATTGAGAAAATGCATGTGGGGCTACGTGTGCTGACCATGACCCTAAGTTTCATGCCCTGTTGCACACCCGTGCACCAAACCACACTGCAGCCACAATGTGTTTGCACACAGACGCTTGCAGCCAAAGAAGTTGCCATTTGACTGTTTGGGGCAGCTGGGCACTAAGGCTCAAGCCCTGCACTGAGGTTCACTAAGGCCCCAGCAGAGCGGAGCCTGCTGCAAGCTAAGGTGCAGACACTAAGGCCCAGGCATCTAAGGCCCTCACTTCAGGGTGACACAGGCCTGGCAGGCAAAGAGGCAATGTTGCCACTCACTAGGGCGCAGTCACATTGTGGGGTTGTAAGCCTGCCAAGGCATGGACTCCATGCCTTGGATTTTCCTATCACTGTAGGGGTTGGGAACAAGTAAGACAAAGGCCAGAGGCTTAAAGGATGTTCAAGGCAAGTTTTCGCAGTTCACCCCAGCCCTTGTCAGACACTAGGGCCCCACTGACTTTTGAAGGTGTTGACCGATTGGAGGCTGGGGTTCTGCCAGCCAATGTTGCACTTTCGCCAGGACAACTGTTCAGCTTTGATGCTCCTTGATGGGATTGTCAAATTTGAACACCAATTACACACTAAACATTAATGCCAGAAACCTTGAAGACATCATGCAAGGGGGAGGGCAAACCTTCAATCAACCAAGTGGCGCAAAACATCTAATTTCCAAACAGCAGGAAATTCGTTCAGCACCAGACCAATAAATGCTCCAGTCCCCTTCCCTGCCCCCCAGCTGCAAGCCATGCGCGTCAGCCCCAAAGCCCCAAGTGCATGTGCTGCATCGGTTGACCCTGATGAGTGCTGCCCGCAGGTGGGCTCTTCAATTGCAACGCAAGGAGAAGCCCATTGATAACACAGCGCAAACAGACATGTACACAGTGACCTTGAGCCTAAACAGGCGCAACTGAGCTGCTCAGCAAAGGCCACGCACGGCACATGCAACCACACATGGGTAACACACACACACACACAAACACCCACCGCTTCACAAGCTTTTTTCCAGAACGGCGCCAGGTAGCCAAGTTCAAGCTAGCCTGCAGGCCTGTAGGCCTGCAATGCTGGCTTCACTTCTTAGACTTCTCAGGCTTCTTGGCATTTGATGGCTGGCTCTTGGAAGAAGAGCTCTGCTCCTGCTTCTCCTGCAAGTCCATGATCTGAAAGTGCAAGTCTGCATTCTCAATGCAGAGGGCGTCCTTTTCCTGCGGTCAAGTCAGGGGTAGCAACTGCCAGGCCCATGGTCATGCTTGGTCAACCCTGCCTGGTTGCACTTGTCATAGACCCGCTTCCACATCCCCTGGTGCTTCTCCAGAACAACGTCCCTGCCCTTCTTGATCTTCTCAGTCTCTTGCTGAGCCTTGGCACGGAGGCACGTTTCCTCCATCAGATCATTCGCAACGTGCTTGAGTGCAGAGTTCAGCTCCTTCACATCATTCTTCAAGATGCCAATTTTCTGGTTGGAGGTTGCAGCCTCCTCTGTGGCCACCTTGACAGCCTTCTTGAGTGTTCTGACACCTTGCCGCTTCTCATACGAAAGCCCTCTCTGTTGGGGCATTGCCTGCAAGCTGTCTGGACTGCAAGCCTGCTGGCCTGCAAGCTGTGCTGTGCTGTGAGCCAAAAACTCATGGCAGTTCACATTGGGCATGCAAAGGTGCCCACCCACGGCAGGCACATCATTCCACTGGCTGGCCATTCGTTCAACATTATCATTTCGGTGTGCGCACACAATTACCCAGTACAGTAGCAGGCTCAACAAGACAACAATTTGTTTTCCTCTCAAACTGACATCCTCACAGCCGACCAGCAGATTGGCTTCCCCAAAGCACCTGGGCATGGCTGAGCGCAGAAGACACAACTTTTCAAGGATACCCAAAGGCTAGACACAACTGGCAGACAGCCCACAGACACCACAGCTTCAAGAATCCAGGGGTTGTCTCTTTGTGGCAAAAATATAATGAATCGAGCTTCACAATGTTAAACAGTCACCCCCTCAAAATAGCAGTGTGTCACACATTACAGTGGCACGCAAGTCCGGCCCCTCACCTGGTGCGCCCATGGTGGGTGTCTACTTCAAAGCATGGCAGCTGTCATTAAAGGCATCCTGGAACTGCTTTTTGGGTTGTTACTCTCTTTGGTTTTGCCTGACCAGCATCATTGCATTCACAATTTTGGATGGGCCATTTCTCCAAGTGCAGGCAGTGCTGAGCCACTCCAAGGCCAACACACATGCCTTCACTTTGGGGAAAGAACTTCAAAAGAACGAGTGCGGGCATTTTCCCCTGGCAAGCCTTGGATTTTGGGTGGACCATGCCATGGATGCCCCATGCCATGGATGCCATGGCATGGACAGGGCTGTTGGGATTTTGGGCACCTTCCAAACCCTGAAAAATTGGCGCACACACACACAAAGCCCAGGGTTATGGACATGAAAGCAGCCACTGAGGCCATGGCAATCTGGAGACATCACCTGGCAGACATGGGATGGCAAGACCCGAAAGGAGAAGTGCCTTTTCAATATGAAAAGAATCTCGTCTCTCTTTTTCTGGCATGCTCAGCAAAAATATCGCATGGCTATCAAAAGAAGTAGGCAGCAAACTGCGACGCAGTAGTGGAGACATGCGATGTCCCAGGACAAGTTCCTCACCAAAAGCCTGGTCTCATGCAACTCCTCTTGGTTGGCCTCAAGGGTGCGCCTCATGGGTCCAAGGCAGGTCTGAAGCTCTGCCTGCAGGTCTGCAAGCCTTCCAAGTGCCTCCTGCAGGTCTGCAAGCCTTCCAAGTGCCTCCTGAAGCTCAGGTGTGCAGGAGCTGTTCATGGCTCAAAGCAACAGGAAAAAGGGCCACCTAGCGCACTGTGTGCTTGAGCAGAGGGGGCTCAGGAGGCCTGATATGCCAACGCAGCACATGGCAAAGACCACCTGTGGCTAGCTGCGCAAGGTAAACATGCAAGGATGGCCACCCCACAGCCAAGGAGGGAACAGGGGCTTGATGTGGGAACCTAGGCTGCAAATGCAAGAAATCCCACGCGTGCAGCTCAAGTTGGTCTTGAGGACCATGAACTGCCAAAGAGCCCTAATGACACAGGGGTGGGGGCACAAAAGTGGCTAAGAGGCACCACCAGTGGTGTAAGAGTGCAGGAACTCTGAGGGCTGAGCTAGCAGAAGATGCCTGGGCACATGGGTTAAGACTAACCTACACGCTTGCGAAACCGGGTGTGCAAACGCATGGATTGGCCAGGCGCAAACTTGTCTCCCACAGGCTAGGGCAAAAGGTCAGCAACGGGGCCAAAACTGGACCACTCCTGTGTAGATTAGTTGGCCTGGAAAATGCTGCTTATTGGATGAGGCATGGGCTTTGCCTCATGGAAAAATCCCATGGTGTCAGGTGACTATCATCAATTTACCATTGCGAGCTCAAACCATCCCTCCCTGATCCCTGCCAGCCTGGCATCAGATCATCCTGCCAGCCTGCAAGCCTGCAAGCCAGTTCTTCTTCACTTGGCCACATCCTTGGCACACTCGGCATCACCCTCAGCCTCCAAAGCAGCGCCATCTTCCAAGTTGGTGGCCACAGCTCCCTGCTCTTCAATCCATGCGCGAAAGACAATCAAGCAGTTCCCGCAACAGCAGTGATTGGGGTGCTGGTCTTGCTGCCAGTAGGTGTCATCTACATCAGAAAAGTCGCCCAGCTGGAGGGTTTGGGTGCGCTGCCTCTTCCCCTGCCTGGCAAAGTAAGATGGTGCAGCAGCATCTGCTCTTGGAATGTCTTTGGCTGCCACAGAGAGCTCAGTGCTTGAAGGCTGGCTCTGGGCTGACTGAAGGATCTCAGCAGCCTCCTCCAGAGCTTCATGCAGCGTCTCCATGCGACGCACCCTTGCCATGGCAACGGAGTGCCTGCAGGCTACTCTACAAGTGCAAGCTGCAAGGTGGTGGACTGTGACTGTGGCTATGTTGAATCATGCATGTGTGACCATGAGTAAACATTCACAGGCCTGGTGGCCTGCAAGCTTAGCTTGAACACTCTGCACCAATCACATCACGCATTACTGGACCATGCGCTGCACACTCCGGTGCAGTATCCTGTCAAGCTCTTCACATGACATGACATCTGTGCGGCGCTGCTCCCTGCATTGCAGCTTTTGTCACAGATCACCCAAATGTGTCTGTGAACAAGCCCAAAATGCTGCCAGTACTCATTGGCAGCCGGCTTTTCAATGCAGTGCAAGACTGCAAGCCTGCATGCATGTGACCTACATATTTGCAGCTCAAGCCTGCATGTCTGTGCAGGATCTCAGAGCTTGGCAATGACATCCTTTGGCAGGGAGCTGGTCGCCTTCATGCATGCCTGTGGCAGCATGCCCTTGAACTTGTTCGCCTGGTCATCATACTCCAACGCAAACACCATCTCTACATGGGTGAGGTTGGCAAGGTTCACGTAGCAGGAGATCTTGGCTGGGGTGATCTCAGCAGGGGGGAACTCGCCTCCCTCATTTGGCTCCAGAATAGTTGGTTTCAAGCATGCTGCCTCCAGGGCATGCACCTTCCAGTTGACCTTGCCCTGCTCTGTCACAGCCTCAGGCTGCAGTCATGGCTTTCAAGACCTCCTGCAAAGGCACTGGGCTGCCAAGGAAGCCTGCCAAAGCTGATGGCAAGGTCTTGCCTGATTTGGGTCGCAGGAGCACCTTGGAACTCTCGGTCAGCTTGTACGGAATCATGCCGCCTCCCTGCTCCAGCAGGGTTGAGGCCTCTGAGCCTGTCTTGAAGAGGCCATGGATGGGGAAGAGCACACCGCTCAAGGTGGTCTCCGCCAGGCCCTTCACATAGACATCGCCCATCTTGGAGACATAGAGCTCCCACGTGCCCATGCCCGGTGGATTGCAACGGCCCATGCCCTTCAACTGCTCCGGCTTCAAGCCAGACTCAAGCTTCACCTCTGCCCTGGAGACCTTCTCCAACCTAAGGGTGCAAACAGGCAATGCCATGAGCCAACGCATGTGCCCTGCAAAAGCTTCTCTTGCAAGCTGAAAAGTACTTATCTGCTAACCAAGGAGCTGTTCCACAGGAATGTCTGCCTCTCGCTTGTTGCGGACAGTGCCAGCCGGATTGAACTCGTCATTGTGCTGCTTCACAATGTCAGCCCATGCCAGCCCTGACCAGACTTCACTGCTTGGCAGGCTTGTCTTACTGCAGGCCTGTCCCTTGTCCATGGTGGTCTTCAAGAAGGGCAACTCCAAGTTGGTTGTCTGTGGCACTGTGAGCTCAAACACGGACATGTCCAGCTGGGGGGCCTGGGACTTGTCTGCAGGCCTGGGGGCCTGTAGGCCTGCAGGCATCTTGGCCAATGCATACTCACCTCGCGCAATTGCACCCTGGACATGCGGTCTGCACATTCTTGGCCACAATCTGCTTCACAGTTGCGCTTGGGGCCCAGCACAAGCCAATGTAGGCCAGGTCTGGCCAAGTCTTCATGCCAGCTGCAGTCCCAGTCTTGCAGGAGTTCAGACTGGCGACGGCCTTGCCAAGCTCAGCGTCGTACAAGGTCTCGTCACGGATCAGCACAGTGTTGGTGGTCTTCAGCTTGGTGCCTGAGAGAATTGTCAGCAGCAAGTCATAAAAGAAGGCATGGCCACTGTAGTGCTGACGCCTTTCTGCGTCTGCATCCCGGTTGGTCTGCCCAGTCTGTGCAAATGCCAAGTCCTTCCAGAAGTTCAGCATGTCGACCCTTTGCATGACATTCAGCAGGCCCGGGACAGCCTTGCGCTTCAGCAATGTGGATGAGCCAAAGATGTTTTTGGCCTGCAAGTTATCTGCAACTGTGGCAGAGACCACCACCCACACCTGCAGGCCCAGGTCTCTCTCATCAGAGTACATGGTTTGCTCATTGAAGAGCGCCGTGCACCTGAAAGCTTTGATGCTCTCACAGGTCTCAAGTTCAGCCCTCCACAAGGCTTGGTGCCTGGCCACGGACTCTTCCCGCAAGGCCTTCCCTGCATTCTTTGTTCCATGCCCCTGCCCATGTTCTGGCTGGTTGGGAGGGAGGACCACACACATTGAAATTTCTGGATTGCTGGCCAGCTCAGCACTCATGTGGGCAACAGTGTTGCGCACCAGTGTGCTGGCCTGAGCTCCAAGCATGGGCACATTCACAAAGGTGATGATGGGCACATTTGACTTCCCCACAAGCAGTCGTGCAGCAAGAGTCTGGTGCACAGAGCTTTCTGCAGACTGGCAGGCCTGCAGGTCTTTGCAGGCCTGCGCTTGGTAGTACAATCCATGCTCCTGCCAAACATCCTTCACAGCAGCAGCAAGATGCTGCTGCCACTCACTGTCAGCTGCAAGTGTTGCAGTCTGATGGCGCGTGGCTGCTGCCCGGTGCGCTCGCATAGCATCTTGCTCTTTCCTCAAGCCTCGGGCCAAACCGATCAGGACACGCAAGTTGGCCTGCTCCTCTTCATCCATGTCAAACGCTTCTGGAAGAGCTGCCTGATCTGCAGTGCCCTCCGGGGTAAATCCCAGGTCTGCAAGCTTGAAGTCAGGCCTGCAGGCCTGAATCTCTGGGAGGAGCTTGCTGTCAAAGTGCCCTGTCCTCCAGGTGTGCTGCAGCTTGCAAAAGCCACCCTCTCCCAGCAGCTTTTCCAGATCTGATTTGAAATGGACCATGAAGCTGGCCATCAGCATAACCTCTGCTTCTCGGCCAGAATCCCTGAACTGGCCACAGACCTGCGGCTGATAGATTGGTGGAGCCTGCCCTCGGTCATAGTACTCCTGCAACTTGGCATTCCATTTCGTCTCAAGCCTTTTCAAGAACTCTGCAACCTTGTCCCAGGAATGCTTTGATATCTCATGCCACAACGGGTTGCTCTGGGCTGAGAACTTGCCTGACAAAGATTTCTTTGGGATCAGAAAAGGCTGCCCAACCAAGCTCAATGGCGCCGCTGTCTGGGCTGGAGCCTCTGTCCCCCAGATGAGCTTGAGGGCCCTGCGGAGATTCAGAGGGGCCTCATCAAAGAAGTACAATGCCGCAATCTCATTTGTGTTGATTTTGGCTTTTCCAACTGCCTGCTTGTTGTGGCGATAGATGGTCTCCTGGAGCAGGTCCTGCCTGCACTTCCGTGAGCCAGAGTTGATCTTGTGGCTGACAATCTTCTCAAACCTAGGGCTGCCCACTTTCAAGGACCAAGTTTTCAAGGCTGTCATTTTCAATATAGATGCGGCCAAGCCACATGAAATGGATGTTGTAAATCATTGGCCTGACCCTGGCTGACGCATCTGTCTTCACCCTCAAGCTCTCCAGGGACTGCGTCTCGACAGAGCTTTTTGGGTTGCAGGTGCCATAGAGACCTCAGGCAGCAACTGCAGCAGCAACTGCAGCAGCAACAACAACAACAACAACAACAACAACAACAACAACAACAACAACAACAACAACAACAACAGCAGCAGCCACGTCTTCAAGTGCAACAACAGCTTTTTTGCATGGTTGTCAAGGTACACATGGCTCCTAATCCAATGGAAGTGTTGAAACTACCTCCAGCCTGCTACACTTCAATGACACTACTTCCAGCCAAGGGGCACAGGCACTTCAGCAATCGCTTGGCCAGTTCACACTTGATCAGTGGACTCCATGATGCCCAACTCCAGCACAGCCCAGCACAGCAAGTGGCAGGCCATGGTCACTGAGCTGCCAATGCTGATGCCCACAGTGAAGCACTCTATCTCAGGGCTGTTGCCTTTGGACCAGGGGCACCCCCAATCAAAGAGGAGCTCCAGTGGGTATTTGGCAGTCTCATTGCCATGCCCAATCAGCAGCTTCTGCATGTTGTCAAACACTGCGTGCAGTGGAGGTGCCCCCTTCACATGGGACTGCTCATGCACGCCTATCTGCCACAGCCTCAAAGAAAACTTGGTCAAGTGCTCCATGCTATTCTCAGTGTACTTCAAGCTATCAGGCCTGCTGGACTGAAAGTTTGTCAAGGCCTCCACCTGGCCAAGGTCTTGACACTTGTCCAGCAAGTCATCAAGTCTGGCTTTGTAGGCCAGACGGGAGTCTTCAGTGGCAAGCTTGTCTGCAAACCATTCACACACATCCGTGAACTTCGGGAAGCCCTGGGCATCCTTGGTGTCCATCTCCCCCTTCAGGCAGGCCAAGCACTCGTTCAAGATCTTAGCCATTTCGTCTTGGTGACAAAGGCCATCATCCACTTCCATTGCTAAGGTGGCCAAGCAAACAAGGCTTTATTTTAGACACAGCTGGCAAGCCACACACATCCGCAACTGAAGGCTCACATCCACAAGCGCCCAAGGATCACATGCAAAACTCAAGCCATGGACACAAAGGAGTTCGTGGCCATGCCAAGCGCATCGCTGATTTTGCTCCACAAGCCCTGCTGCACTTGACTACAGGCCTGCTGGCCTGCTTGCCTGCCCCTTGCAAACTGCCCCCAGTTTGAACTGATGGCTCCCATATCAAGTGCTACGAGGCCGGACCAATTCCAAAAAAGCTTCCGCAGCCTCTACAGCAGTGGACTCAGGTTTGTACAGCGTCCACCAAGTCCTCTCATGGTGATCCTTCCAAATGTTGGATGGGATGCTCTGGTAAAACGCTTCCCGTCTGAAACGCCACTGCATTTTGCCATCCAGATTCTCTGGGCACTTGCGGCCAGCAAAGGTTGCCCGTGTAGGCCAGCTCACCTTGGAATCCTCAGGCTCAGAGAGGGCATTGGCCTCAACAGCGTCCTCAATCTCAGGAGCGTCCTCAATCTCAGGAGCATCCTCGATCTCAGGAGCATCCTCAGGCTCAGGGGTGGCATTGGTCTCAGGGGCAGCCTTGGTCTTCTTGGCCTTGCTCTTGGCGGTGGCCTTGTTGGCAGTGGCCTTGGTCTTCTTGGCCTTGGTCTTGGCCGTGGCCTGGGTCTTCTTGGCCTTGGTCTTGGCAGTCACCTTGGTCTTCTTGGCCTTGGTCTTGGCAGTCGCCTTGGTCTTCTTGGCCTTGCTCTCCTTGGCAGTGGCCTTGGCAGCTGGCTTGGTCTTGGCAGCCTTGGCCAACTTGGCATCAATCTTGCGGGTGTCCAGCTGGAAGCCATTGCCACCACCATCAGGCTTCTGAGGCTCCAAATCAGGCACCACGATTCCGGTCTTCTTGATTGCTTTTTGCTCCATGTCTGTGAGCACCCCGTTGATTTCGGTGAAGTTCACGCTTTCCTTGGCAACCTCCTGGCAAGGCGTCTGCAACTCAAAGTCAAGCTTGCGAGGAAGGGGGGTGATGCCATCATCTGATTCTTCCCGGGGCCGCACATTGCGTGCAGTGTCTGGGCTTGGTGTGGCGCGCTTCAGCACAGGCGGAGATGCTGTGACCAAGCCGCTGTTTCCAGGCAAGCTGTCAGCTGCTGGAGCCTGCAGGTCTGCAGGCATGTCAGCAACTTGGCCTGGGACTGCACCAGGTTCATCGCAGAATTGTGGGTCTGGCTGACTGAGCCCACCCTCTAGCTGCACAGGGAAGCGTAGTGTCCCACCAAACATATCAACTACAGCCCAGTTCTGCCCTAGTGCCCACCTGACATGGAATGGCTGCAAGACAGTTCAACACATTTGCCAATGCCAAGTCGCACCAAGTAACATGCTCATGCCATGAAGCAGCCACACACCTTTTCATCCCCACACCTGGCATTGCAAAATGCTGCAACCCCAAACTTCCCCATGCTCAAACAAATCCAAGGTCCTATGACCATGGATCATAAGACCCCTCTTCAACGGTTGCATGGCAAAGCTTAGTCCCTGCTTTCGTGTGAGCCTTGCCTTTGGCTTTGGCCTTGCCTTTGGCTTTGGCCTTGCCTTTGGCCTTTGGGCTCTGGCGATTCAGAGCAGGATCACCGCCCCATGGATCTTCAAGATCTTGCAGGTCCATTACTGGGGCTGCAGGCCTGCTGGCCTGCATGCTGGAAATTGCCCAAGTTCTCCATGCTTGAACCATGGCCTCTCCCATCGCACTTGGGTAAAGCCCACTTTCCTTCAAGAGCTGGCCCTTGCCATTCACTTGCACAGACCCGTCTGGCAAGTCCACACGGTCCATGAGAGGGATGTGCTCACACTGGCATCCACAGTCCCGTGCGCATGGAGCGAACCAGGCACTGTTGCACATGAACTTGAAGCGTTTTTTGAATGTTGGCCGCTTCCACTCAAAAACGCATCTGTCCACAAAGAAGAAGCTGAGCTTGCAGGCCATCTCCTTTTTGAAGTCATCAATGTGCTTCTGCAAGAAGGAGAAAATCATGCTTCCAGATGGATTTTCAAAGCAAGCATGCAGCCCTCTAGCAGTGGCCACAATAAACAGCAGAAAGCCAACTCGAGCCATGAAGTTGCCATCCCTGACCAGTTGTGAGGACGGATCGCCTTCAATGTTGCCGGCTTTCCTTTTTGTCACAGAGCTGCAGGCCCACCCAAATGACTTGCACTCGGGCGCCACGCAAAACAAGCCACCCTCCTTGACCCTCATGAGCAGAGTCACAGCCTGCAAAAACCCAGCCTCCTGGAGGACACTGGCTTGGCCAGGGTTGAGGTAGTCAAACCCTTCTGCGCTGAGTCCTGCTTTCCGGGCTGCCTGGACCACTGACTCAGCCATGGAGAACACCTCTAGCACATCCAGGTCACGAGGCAGTTCTGTGAAGTGGGGGCTGGTCAGAATCGATATGGCCGTAAAGCCAAAGATGGTAATGGCACAGTGGGCAACAGGAGGCATGGCGCAGCTAGCTTGCAAGCCTGCAGGCCTGCTGGTTCAATATTCACCTTTGGCTTGAACCACTTAGTTTGACACAAGGAAGCAAACTGCTGGCCACACTTGCAGGTACTGCTGCAGGAAGCCATGAAAGATGCCATGCTTCAGTGCGTTTTTTTGTCTTCTGCCCCTTGACGCCTGCAAGCCTGCAGACCTGCCTAGTGAATCTTGGCCACCAACTGCCAGCAAGCCTTTGGCAAGTATGGAAAATACAGATGCCCCTCTGGCTGTGTAACCTGCACATGCCTGGATGGCAGGCTGAGCCAAGGCAAGTGGTAAACCTGATACCTACGGTCATGGATCAACTGCCTCAGGGCCAACCCAGCTGCCCTTAGCTCATACTTGTGCTCGCAGAGCTCTTGCAGCCTGGAATACATCTGAATTTGCTTGACAGACAATGGCGCTGCAGCAAGCACCTGAGAAGGCGAAGCCCCTACAACAGCATTGCCTTTTGAAGGCAGAATCACCAAAAGGGGAGGCTGAGACAAATTCACATCCCGGACGTACATCTTTACACAGCAGTAGATGCCATCAGGCTTCACTGCCTCATTCATCAGGCTTCTGTGGCGTTGGCTCAGCTGCCTTCCAGGCACCATGGTGAAGCTGTGCGGTATCTCTGCATCAGGTTCTTCTTGATCTGCAGGGATTGCCCTTTGCTTAAAAGCATTGGACAGAGACACATCCAGGGGATCAATCCAGCTCCCAAAATTGCGCACAGCTGAGATATGCCGTGCCCGAACTTCTGGTCGATCTGCTCGCTTTTCCAGGCCTGGGAAAGACACTTTTCCACCCTGCATTTTAACAACGAGGAACACAGTCAAGTTTGGACAGCATATCATACTGTCACTGCCAAGCAGCAATCTTGGATGTATGTGAGAACTTCTGTTGGGGTTTCCCAGGTTCTCTTTCTCTTCAAGAATGCCAGGACAAGGGCAAAGAGCTGGTCAATGTCCTCATGGGTGTGCCCAACAGTCAAGTTGAAGAGTGTGGTGGACTTGAAGATGCCACGATATGACAGCAAAGCCAGAAACTTGAGCAAGTACTGGTTCTTTGCAGACTTCACAGTGTTGTCCGCCACCACCACAAGATGCTCTGGAAGCTGTTTGCCAGCCTGCTGGCCTGCAGGACTGTCGGCCTGATCCTTTACCTGCTGGATGGTTTGCGACAAGACCTCAATGAAATAATCTGACCCACATGAGACCTGCGGGTTGGCCATGTAGAGGTACGCACCCCATCCATGGGCCAGTGCGGCAGTAAATGTGACTGATGGCCTTTGGATGTTGTCAAGTTCATGAGGCGTCTTGCGCCACCCCCATCGGGGCCAGGCAAATTTGCTGCGATCCATGTCATCAATAATGATGACCAGTAGGTCACGACAGGCCATGGATCCATGCCGCAGACTCCAGTAGAGCACCCTGTCTGCATATTGATCTTGTTGGTGAGCACGCAGCAGCCTGGCTTTCATCACTTTCTCATCCCACCTTACAGATGGTTTTGAAAGTGCAGCCTGCAGGCGAAAGCAAATGTCACACTGGCTGTGCTGGCTAGTCTTCTTCATCTTAAGAAACTTTTTCCAAAAGCCATTGTACCTTCTCCGGAAGGTGTCATAACTTGGGAGTTCTCCTAGGCCTGCAGGACTGCTCTGGTCTGCAGGCCTGTCCTGAAACTTGCTGTGCATGTCCAGCAACATGTCCCATTCAGCGTGGAACTGCCAATACAAGTCACTGATCTGGCAGTGTTGGATGTACCGCTTCGGCAAGCCAGAAACCTTTGCCATGCAGGACACAGTCAAGGGGTCAGAGACATTGCCATAGATAGTCTCCTGGCATGCTTGCGCCCAAGAGCTAAGTTTAAAGTAGCCTTTTGCACAAACAAATAAACGGCTAGGCATTACAACACAACTTTGAAGGCAGCCCCTCTCCTCCTGCCATGGGTCATCAGGTGCGCAGTCTTCATCTTCAGGCAGAGCTTCTGCTGCAGACTGGTAAAACTCTTGGAAGAAGTGGTCACACTTCTGTGTGGCAAGTGCGTCCCGGGGCCTGCTGCCAAAGCTGTGTTGGCCAAAGCTGCACGTGCGCATGTCTGGCTGACCAGCCATGAGCTTCCGTATGGTGTTCTGAGAGCTTCCCAGCTTGCTGCAGAAGTTGTGAAAGCATACCTGGGCATCCCCAATGTAGTACTCAACTTTCTGACGTTCAGGGCCCTTCTGGCTGGCATCACCATATGTTGCCTGCAGCAGCTGGCAGCGTTCATTCTGTGAGATCTTCCAGAAGCAGCTGCAGAGGGCCTGCAGGTCTGCAAGCCTGATCCCCTTGGCTTTGCACCCCTCCATCTTGCACTTTCTGGGGTATGGCTGAGCCCATCTTTTTCTGCACTCATCAGGATCACCTCCTTTGGTCTCAAACGTGTTCTTGGCCTTCTTGAAGGTAGATGCTGCAAGCAGTTCTGCGCCAGCGCCCAAAGAAACTTTGCGCGTCTTGGAAGGCTCAGCTTTACTTACCACACTGTCAGCTTCCGCCCATGGGTCTGCATCTTCCTGCCAGGGATCTGCCAAGTCCTCACCCCATGCTGCCAGTGAGGAAGTTGCAGCAGAGGCTGCATGCACAGTCTCACTCCATGGGTCAAAGTCTGGTTCCTTGCAAGGCTTCTTTGGCCTTTTATTGCGCCGCCACTTTGTGATGCTACCATGTGGGGTCTTTGGCATCTCTTGGCCCAACAACGCAAGTCCATGCCGCAAGGTGTCTTCAACAGCAAAAGTCTACGCTGCAAAGTGTCTCAACAACACAAGTCCATGCTGCAAGGTGTCTTCAGCAACACAAGTCTATGCTGCAACGTGTCTTCAACAACACAAGCCCATGCTGCAAAGTGTCTTGATCTGGGCAATCCTGGCACAAACATGAAAGGGGTGCAGGTCTGCTGCCTTTTTGCTACACTGCCCCATGACTCTATGTGCCCCCAGCAGGCCTGCAGGCCTGCGAATTAGTCTCCCCTTTGGGCATCACCCTGGCGTTTTTGAGCCTTTTTCTGAGCCTTAGCCAACTTAGCTTTGGCTCTTTGCTGCTTGGCTGACTGCCTTCTGACAGCAGCAGACTCACGCCTTTGAACAACTTCTGGGTGTTGGGCCCACATCTGAGCCGCAATGGCCATGGGCACTCCTCTGGACAACCAAAAGGCCTTGAAGTTACTCTGCTGCTCACGCGGGGCAGCTGAAGGGTCCAGGTCCATGGCAGGGTGACTTTGCAAGCTTTCCAGGAAGGAGGTGTTGGCAGCAGTGTCACTGTCACTGGTCAGCCACTCATTGAAGCATGAAGGCCCACCCCGACATGGCCGGCAAGCTTTGGAGTTGCCAGGCAAGTCACTTGTCCCAAGGCTAGAGCTTGCAGGGCCATCCTCTGCCTGCAGGTCTTCTCCAAGGATCTGCAAAGCCCCACCAAACATAACCTCAGATGAGAGCAACGGCAGAGGTTCCAAGGCAGGCCCAAACCCACAATCTGTTTGGGAGCCTAGGCCTTCCCTACTAAATTTTACTGGATTGGCCCAACCCCCCTAATCTGTTCGGGTGTCTAGGCCTAGAGTCCCTACTGGATTAGTGGCAGTGGGCCTTCAATTCCCTACTGCTTTAGGTGTACATCGTACACCTAATCCAATCGAGAATCTAGGCTTAGATTCCAGATTGGTTTAGGGAGGTTTGTGCCATTCCCTACTGACCTAGGGGTATGCCATTCTTTGGAACCACCCTGGCTCAATCTGGAATTGCTACTTTGCCCCTAACTCAATCGAGAATCTAAGCCTAGATTCCCTACTGAGTTAGGCGTACATCGTACACCTACTACACTCGGGAAATGAGCCTTCACGGTGCCTAAACCTTGTCAATCCATGTCGGGACTCTAAGCCTAGAGTCCCTACTGAGTTAGGCCCCCGGCCAGCCACCGCCTGCCCCTATCCATGTCGGGACTCTAAGCCTAGAGTCCCTACTGAGTTAGGCCCCCTGGCCAGCCACGGCCTACCCCTAATCCGTTCGGGACTCTAGGCCTAGAGTCCCTACTGAGTTAGGCCCCCCGGCAGCCACGGCCTGCCCCTAATCCGTTCGGGACTCTAAGCTTAGAGTCCCTACTGAATTAGGGCATCGGTCGGGAATCCAGCCTGGCCCCCTAATCCGTTCGGGACTCTAAGCTTAGAGTCCCTACTGAATTAGGGCATCTGTTGGGAATCCAGCCTGGCCCCCTAATCCATTCGGGACTCTAAGCTTAGAGTCCCTACTGAATTAGGGCCTCTGTCGGGAATCCAGCGGCCCCCTAATCCGTTTGGGACTCTAGGCCTAGAGTCCCAGCCTGGCCCCCCTAATCCAGCCTGGCCCCCCTTGCACATTGCTTGAACACGTTGGTACAGGAGTATGCTGGAACAAGTGTTTGTGAACCAGTTGTTTTCAAGCGTTGCTCAAACACTTTTGCGCACTAAGGATTTGGCTGCTGCAAGTGTACTTGATTGTGCGGTTTCCATGCGTTGCCCAGGCATGTTTGTGTACGCAAACATGCTGGAGCAAGTGTTCATGGGTGAGTTGCTTCTTGGGTGTGGTCCGAACACTTTTGCCCACAGAAGAATTTGCCGGAACAAGTGTTTGGGGGTGCGTTCTTGTCACGCGTTGCTTGAACACTTTTGTTTGTATTATAATTATTATTCTAGAGACAAGTGTCCGTGAATGCGTTGCTTTAGCGCATTGTTCGAGCCACTCTTGTGTTCCAGGGTGGCTTGCAACAAGTAAAACCTACTGTCCTGCTTGAGCCTGCATCCCCCCTCTCAATTCGAAAAGAAATTACTCAGCCAGGCAGACCTTGGGCCCAGGGTTCCCACAGATTTTAAAATCAAGGGCCAAAAGATGGCTGGCTTTGCAAGGCTTTCAATGCAACCAGCATGCCAGCAGCCAGGCAGATGTTGCATCAAGGCTTGGCCCAAAATACTGACTTCTGATGCGATTTCAGGTGAAGTTTGACCTTCAGGGGCCCGCCACACACACAGAAACAAACACTCCTGGCACTGGCACCTTTGACAAAATTCAAGAATTCAGAGGCTGATGGCTCGCAATGCAATGAGAACAGTCAGAAAAAAAACTACACTTGGTTGCTCCCTCACCTTCAAAACCCTTGCAGGAATTTAGGGCACAGTCTTACATCTGGTAGGTGTTGCTTGTCAAGCCTCACTGGCCCTGGTGTTGAAACAGGGCATGATAACACATACACACATACACACACACACACATGCACATGCACGTGCACACACACACACAGACACACACACACACACAACACACACCCACACACACACACACACGCACGCACACAAACACACACATGCACACATGCACACATGCCTGCACACACACAAGTGCACACACACACACATGCTTTGCGCACACACACACACACACACACGCATGCACAGACGTACGCACGCACGCACACCCGCACACATGCATGCACCCACCCACCCACACACACACACACGTGCATGCACCCACACACACACACACGCACGCACACACACACACACCAACACACAGGCACACACACACAGAGACACAGAAACAGGCACAGAGACACAGAGCCACAGAGTCACAGAGACACAGAGTCACAGAGACACAGGGAAACACGCTCAGAAACGCAGTTGCACACTCTCTTACGTGCATGCACACACACATGCACACAGACACACACATGCCAAGGCATGGCTTCCATGCCTGGGAAGAATTAGCTCAATCCCCTGAAACAAGCCCTGGAATGATTCAAGCACTAGGCACCTGAAGTGTTAAACTTGAAGTTTTGCAATGTGGAAACTTACTTGCCCCAGGCAGCACCTGGAAATTCTCAAGCCTGCCTTTGCAAGGCATGTCCCCAGACCAAAGGAAAACCCTGCCAGTCAGCCAGCTGACTCTTGCAGAGGTCCAGTGGAGAAAATGTCTTCTGCCACTCTGGAAAGAAGCTTAGCAATTAGGTGGGAACACATCAAATGCACATTGCCAGTTGCATTGGTCTGGAAGGGCAAGCAGACTGTAGGCATTCTAGCTGAGAATCAAGAATTATATCTTTGGCACGCTGCTTTGTTCATATGTTAGTTGGCAGGGTGGCAGGCTGGCTTCTCAGTTACAAGGCCAACAAAGCAGCTGACAAAAGCAAATGGGCACTTGAGGCCATGAATTTGGGCATTTTGCCAGGGCGTTCTGCAAGCAGGCTGGCGTGTTTCTTGTCAACATTGTCAGCAGAAGCAAAGTGGGTCAGCCCTTCCCTACCCTACCCTATCAGGCTGAAAAAGCTTGAGCTGCCCAAGCTCATGATACAGATACTGATGCAAAGCCTAATCACGCCCAATCAAGTCCAGCTATGACAAGCTAATGTGCCCTGGGCAAGCGAAGAAGCTGCCAAGGAGCAACAGGCCAGCTGTCCACGGGGTTTGCAAGTTGACCTTGGCAGCTAGCAGGCAATGAGTGGCAAATGAGTTGGCGTATTGTGTCACAGCATGCCAATTTCAGCACTGACCCAATTGATGGCATGACAGCTGTGCAAAGCAGGTCAGACATGAGCCACTCACAACGCCCATTACAACATGCCCTACAGCAAGCCGTTCGAGAAAATTGTTCTAAGCTATGAGCCCTGCAAGGGTGGTCCTGCTGGCCAGCTAGCCTGTTGGCCTGCTTCAGCTTCTTGCCCTTCTATTGCACGGCTGCACAAGTCTGCAAGACAAGGACACTTCATGTCACAATTGCCAATTGAAGACTTGGTCTACGTTGCATTGCATGGCCAGTCACTGAATCTGTAGTAAGCCATTCCTCTTGATGTTGTGTGTTTGCAAAAAGCCTCTTAGCCAAAATGGCTGACAAGATGCAATGCTTAAGAACTTCAGCCAACTGCAAGATCACAAAGACAGCCTCACCATCAACAAGGGGCTCCTGAGGCTAGATACGGCCAGGAGAAAACATGCTAAACAGGTGTGAGAGGGACAGGAGTGGTGAATCATTTCAGGGTTCAGGCTGACTGCCCAACACCAAAAAGGGTGTGGACAGGAGGTGACATGATAGTGTTCAAAGACATATAGGAGAGCCACAATGCCCAAAAAGTCAACACCATTGTTTTGAGCAATGCGTCCCCCAAAATACTCTTTGACACACTTGGCCTTGGGTATCCACATGGGCAGGCGTGAGGTGATTTTCAGGGTCAAACGCCTGAGAGAGATGGCCAGCCTGAAATTTTGGACTAGAATTCCTGCTGCTGGTGCCCCTGACTTGCATTATCATGATGGCAATTTCCAAACATGGGCCAGGCTCTGACCAAGATCTGTGCGCCCCTTCCAACTGGCAGCAGGGCATTGTTTCATGGGTAGGCAGTCGGCATTCCACCTGCAAGCCTGCCTAAAGTGAGGCAGCCAACCATCATCATCCCTGAAAAGGAGAATGCCATGCCACAATGTTCAGTCAGTATACCCAATGGAGCCCAGGAGGGGGCAAGCTAGCTTTGGGAAGGGCAGGCGGATGTTACTACGTATTGGTTTTGGGATATTATTTGAGATGAAGGCCAAGGCAAGGGCCCCATGCCTTGGATGCCCTGATTGCAGGTTATGTGTGGCCATTCCAGCCTTGACTAGTGTAAGGCAATGAATGATGTGATGGAGGGCAGGGGCTTCAGCAGCAAATTCAGCTTTGATGTTGGAATGAAGGCGCCAAGCAACCAACGATTTCCTGAAAGTAATAAGAATGCATGAGTGAACCAAAACACACCCAGATTCCAAAACGCATTGGGTTGTCTACATATTCCTTGCTCAACTCTCCTCCATGCAGGCAGCTTTTCCAGTCACGCACACTGGCACCTGCTGTCTGGCCTGGGCGGGAGGTGAGGCACACTGCGCAACACAACAAAAATGGCTGCAAAGATGGGCCAAATTGGCATTTGTCCACAACACCAGCTCAAGGGTTCCCAATGTCTTAAAGACAAAATCTCAGTTGGGGATGACTTGAACAGCCAACCAGCCACACATACCCTCATGGACTACCTGCCTGTCAATAAAAGCAAAGTGACAGCTGAAGCGGATGTCCAGGCCCCCGGCTTGTGTTGTGTTTTTGCCTGACCAAGGGCAAGCAGCACCAGCCCAAAACTGTCAACTGTCTCAGCACGGAAGGAAGAAACGCATCCCATTGGCAAGCGTTCTTTTTGTCTTCATCGCTGAGTGCAACAGCATGAGTGCCAAGGGCGGCAATCTTTCTACCACGCTCGAGGGGACAGCTGTGAGACAATGTGCGCACTAGTTGACCCCCTCAAGCAATTCCAACCCCACTGGCATGGAAAGTGTGGGGCGCCTGCAGGCCTATTCCAAGTCAGTAACTCATGCGCAGGAAGTTTCAATAAAGGTTCAAGGCTAGAATGAGTGGGCAAGATAGGCGGGCCTGCTGGCCTGCAGGCCTGAACATAGGCTTGCCAGAAATTCATGATAGGCAGGCCTGCTTGTCTACAGGCTTGATGCCAGAAAAAGACCCCTAGGCTGTCCGCCTCACCATCTGCCACAGCTCATCTGGGACCATGTTGGTGCGCATCTGCAGCATAAGGACAGGTGTGCAACTTGGAAAACACAACAGCAGCAATAAACTATTAATGATGATGGCCCTGCCTTGATCATGCTCATCTTAGGCCTGCGCCAGGACCGACTCGAGGGATCATGTGACCTGAGGACGCGCTTGCTTCCATGACAATTGGCTTGTGAAACTTGGTTGCACACGCGTTCCAGACTCCACTGCTTCACCTGCCTCGGCAAGCCACAAACTCAAATGGCACCAAAGCAGGGCAGGGCAGGGCAATGCAGGCAAATGAGGCATTGGCATCCAGGATTCCTGGACATTGTCAATCTGCGTCATGCACCAATTGGGAGGCAGCTCATCTCGCTCAGCTCTCAGAGGCTTGAAAACAGCCTTAGGTGCAGCAAAGACATGGCTAGATACTCTAGGGGTAAGGCTCTCTGGCCAAGGAGCGGCATCAGTGCTGCCAGGGACATAGGTCCGGTTGTCCCCCCGCTGTGCAAAGGTGCCATCAGCCTGCTCCCTTAGCTCAGACAAATGTTCACACCTGCCAAACATGCCTTTGCCTCAGCAAGCTCAGGCAAGAACTGAAAAATGCCATGCACTTGGAACAGAACACTGAACACCATGGATGGCAACTGTTCCCTCAATGACCAACAAGATGTTGGGTCTGTGAGCCAGGGCCAAATCCTCACAGCCAAATGGAACTATAACTTGATGTTGAAGAATGTGCCTACACTTCATGTGACCAACTTGTCACCTGATACTGCCAAGTTACTGGAGCACCTTCCAGAAGTGCACATGGTGCACCCCCCCCAGGCTCTCTGGGGACCGGTAGAAGCACCAGCAGAACTGACCCTTCTCATGCGACCACCAGCTGTACAGCTCATTGTTCGCGAAAAGGTCTGCAGGCCCTGGAGTCAGGAAATCAGCTGTGGCTAGGCTCAGCACTACAACACAATACTCACTTGTCACCTGCTTGCTGACTAGGCACGGAATGCATGCCTGCGAGCCTGCAAAACAACGGCCTCCGATCCCAGCATGTCTTCCTGCTGGAACTCAATCGCCCAGCCATATGGGGACTGGTACTTGTCCCAATGCGGCCCGAAGTGCCGGGCAAGGAATGCCCCCACCGTCGCCTTGCGTGCCCCAAGGCAACAAGACCCCCGAACACAAATGTCCAAATGTGTCCAAGAGGCGGGGCTTGGGTCCGGCTGCTCAACAAGGCCCTTGTCAGGCTGGTAGATGCCCAGCTTGATCAGGGCATCCCTCAATACCAGCATAAAGTCGCCGACCTTTGCTGCTTGTTCAAAAGGAGCCAAGCTGGACACAACAAAAGATTTCACCCATAATGCCCAGGCACATGCTTGGCAAGCTGGAAGTTGACATCCGAAGGATACAGGTATCCGAGGCTACACTCACTGAAGCCATTGGAGCCATGGAGGGACCAGTGCCACAGCATGGCTGGCGTGCATGCGCACATGCCATTGGGCAGGTCCTTACTTTGGCAGCTTTGGCCAGCGAAATGGTCCTGTTGTTGGGCTCCCCTTGCTCAGTGGACGGTCTTCTCATTCAAGACTTCAAACTTATTGCGCAAAGAAGGACTTGAAGTTGAAGACCAACGATTCGCACACAGGGTGAAGGTGAGATTCCCCACTTGAGAAGGGTGGCGTGGCCAACTATCTAGGACTCTTTTGGCAACTGCAACTGCATCTGAGCATTGTGGTGGTCTTGTTGCAAAAGTGTTTGCCAGCCTCACCTGAAAAACTTAAAAGGTGCAACATGATGTTAGAGTGCAAGCAGGCCACTGACAGCCATGCTCTCAAGGTCTGCAAATGGCTAGGATCAGCCAGCCATTCAATCAAGCCTGAGGTCACAGCATAGTTTTGGCTTGGCTACAAGAACTAGCAGGAACATGCAAGCCAGCAGGGGTAAGCAGATGCCACCAGGCAACATTCCTCTGGCCGCCTGGCCTGCATGCCTTCCCCGGTCTGCATGCCTGCACTGGCCTGCATGCCTGCCCCGGTCTGCATGCCTTGCTGCATGATTGCAAGCTTGGGCAGCACATTCAAGGCAGCCAAGCCTCAGTTGTCACCACAATGTCAAGGCTGTGGCTCATTTTTGATTGAAAAGAGGCCCTGAGCATTGCACAGTGCAGCCTTGTGACTCCTGGTGACTGCGTCAACCATTGCAGGCTGGTAGGTGATGCCAGTGAACCTCTGCTCCAGGCTGCCCTCTGTCAGCCAAAAATATTGGCGCCTTGGATCAGACCTTGGCACGTTGGGGATGGGCATCTGCTTCCTCAAGAAGTACTGCACATCGTCCCAGCTGTGAGGGACGCTGTGGCTGGACACAGGCTGATGTTGCAGGCCAGCCAGTGCCTGATCTGCATCAGGTCCAGCAGGCCTGCCTCAGAAGCAGTGCACTGAAGTGCAGTGTTGGTTGGGGTGGGTTTGTTGCCTGTGCCTGGGGGCCGGTAATAAGTCTTAGCCAAGGAACTGGCCTGCAGGCCTGCCTCCCCTCTGTGGCGAAGCTCAATCACCATTTTGGAAATGCCACACTGCAGGTTGAATGTGCTCCATTCCGTGCTCAGCAGGGTTGTTGCCTGCAGTGCTGGAAGACACACCAAAACAAAGTGGGAAGAACTAAGAGTTTGTGGCCAAGTAAATCTAAGGGTCCTGCCACACTGGCCTGGCCCACTTCTTGCTCCCCATGGAAGACCTGCTTCTTGAGGGCCACAGTCAGCATCTGGTGCCCCTGCAGGGCCAGGTAGCCCTCCGCGCCGTCCCAGACCTTTCAGCTGAAAAACCCAAAGCCTGCTTACATGGACCCCCACAGTGGTGAAGCAGTCTTGCGCAACAAATTGAGCAGCTGACAGGCGTTGGGCCTTTGGCAGCATCTGTTTGGGCTTGTCCCGGAATGCCAACAATGCTCCTCAAGAAGTGTGGGTGGGCAGGAACTTATTCACAGCACCACACAGTGAGGCCAAGATGCACAAAGTATGGCGCTGCATCACCAGTGGAGGTTGCAAACTTCACCCTGTACTCCACAGTCAAATCAGTCAGCACCGCTGCCATGGCAAAGAGCCTACTTGCCTGCTTGCCTACTATCCTGATGCCAAACGCCTGCTGGCCAGAAAGGTTCTGCAACAAACTCACAGTCAGCGCCATGGGCAGGGGGTCCCAACCAGTCAGTCAGTCAACATGTTGTGACATGTGGCCAATGCAACAGAATCAGTGTGTCAAAGGGCATGCCCAACTCCAACATACATGAGCACGAATGCAAATTCCACACAATGCTGAGGTTTGTTGGGCCAAAGTGACACGATTGCCAAAAAGGAAAAGCAGAACTTTTGCAATCACCCAACGCATCCAAGGATAGAACTGGGAAACAGTCTGGACCCTGGTAGGTTTCCATTGCAGCCAGGCCTGCTGGTCCTTGGCATTGCCAGGAAAGGCAGGTCATGGCCTGTGCGCGGGCACAGGTTCAGGAAAAGAATGAGTGTGTAGCAAGCAGGATGACGTTCATTGGTGATGTTTTGGCGGCCCCATCTTGTGGCTACAGAACAATCAGGTCAGCCTTTCATGTCCGCCATGCAAGCACTTCAAACATGACATGTAGTGTCCTACTGGCTGCCCACCCTGCAAGTGCTTCAAAAGTGCTTCAAGCATGTAGTGTCCTACTGGCTGCAAGCAATGCTAGCCACAAACCATCACCATTAAAAGCTCTTACCCCAGCTGGGCACCTGGCTTTTCCTCTGGCAATGTCAGGCCTTGGCAAAGCACACAAGGATGGCAAGCTAATTGTCAATCACCAAGCTGATTGTGTGCCAAACGGTGATTTGCACTGTCAGCCTTTTCTTCTGCAGGCAGCGCAGGACTGCAACTCTAGATTGAAAATCTGCAGGCCTGCAGCTTGCAGGCCTGTAGACCTGTACAGCAGCAGCCTTCAGGCAAATGGCATCAGTTGCCGTCTCATGATTTGACCTGAGTGGGAAACACTAAGTATTAGCTTTTTGCTAGGTAATTGTGAACATGTATGTCCCTTCTAAATGATTGATTGCGCAAGACTGCAGACCTGCGCCCTGCATGCAGGTGAGTTTGCAATGGGCAGTTGGGCTGACCCACTGACCCTTTTTGAACTAGGGACCTTGGGGCTTTCAGCAAAAGGCCTGAAGGCTTCACACCTAATCCTGGCAAGTTCTGGCACAGAACCAAGACAGAGTCAGCTTCCCACGGGGAGGGAAAGTCACAATTCTTTTGCAGTTTCCTTTGTCTTCCCATGCACCAAACTTCCTTGCAGACAAAAGGCGACGGGTGTCCTGCAGAAGGCCATCCAGGAAGTCGCTCAACCTCAGGAAGCACACATTGCTCTTGGGCAGTTGGGTAGCTGTCATTTGGGTGTTTGCTGCGCTGGTGTCATGCAAGCCCCAGAACACATTTGATGGCCTAGGCATAAAGATTATTTTAGGGGCACCCATGCCTTGGAAAGCCAAAGGCATGGACCAAGATTCTAAAATATTGGGCCCAAAGCCACAAGTCCCTGTACTGAATGCCAGAAGCATGGGGGAAGACCTTATGGCCTTCTGAATTCTGACTTTCCAATCTGTTGAAGGGCTTTGAATAGGCTTCAAAGGGTGTTTTGGGGCCAAGGTGAACCATTGCAGGGAGCAAGTTTTGGACCCGGGTAGTCACATGGCCCAGTTGCCCAATGGGTGAGGCGTTGCCCACAGCCCCCCAGCTATTGCAATTGCAGCCAAGCTGGCTGGCTGGCTCGCCACTTCATCCAATTTGGATTGGCTGCCAAGAAGGGGATGTTGTACTTGGAAAGGTGGTCTGCCCACCACTGGCCATTCCTCTAGAGTCGCAATGACCAAGAGTGCACAACAAACAGCAACATAGCACCTGGCTGGCTCTGCCAAACTGGCCCTGAACTGCCAACAGCAAAAGGACTGCAGCAGTTTGTGTCCACCTAACCAAACAGCCAGGGAGCTCTTTCTTCTGGCAGTTGAGAATGGCCACCGGCACATTGTCAAAGTCGAAGTCTGACATCTTGTCCGGGTCAAACTTATCCATGGGCCCCACATACACGCATTGTCCGCAATCTGTGAAGCCAGCGTCCTCAAGCTCCTGGTCAGGAGCAGACAAGGAGCATGGTTGGTGGTTGCGTGCGCCTGCCAGCCCAATGCAAGCTACAGTCATGTTTAAGCTGGGGGCAAGTACTGTGTTCTGAGGCAAGCTCCTGTGGGATCTGCTGTGCCTCCTGTGGGATCTGCGTGCCTCCATCATCCCAGGACTCATCCTTCTCCTGCCAAAGTAAGCCAAGCTGATTCCTTGTCCCCATTACTGCATTCAGCAAGAAGTGTGCACCAGGGCTAGTGGTGGCCTATCCCAAACTTCATGAAACAGAGCGGGCTTACCTTTATTTCTTTCAACTTGGCAGTTGGTTCGTTCCTACAAAGACAGTCACTGAGTCATCCTCAGCTGCTGCCTGGGCCTCCTCCGGCGCTGCCTGGGCACATGCTCATCCAGGCATGGAAGGAAGGCAGGCACAAGGACAAGGAAGTGGCCTCCTCACCAACTGCAGAATCATCATTTGAATCAACTTCATACACCTGGCCACGCAAACAATGAATACCAGACTTTGGCAGCCCAGAGCCCCTGCCTTGTGCCTCTTGGCCACAGGCATACTCTTGGCAGCAGGTGCGGAAGGCCTCTTCTTGGAAGCAGGCTTGGTGGCCCTGGTGGCTGACAGTTTGCCACCAATGGGTGGAGGGCCAGTGGCCGGCTGACGCAGGCCAGAGGTGGCTTGCTGATGCAGGCCTGAAGGCTTGCTGGCCTGAGGCAAGCCTGAAGGCCTGCTGGCCTGATGCAGGCCTGGGGGCCTGCTGGCCTGAGGCCTGCTGGCCTGATGCAGCGAAGGCTTGCCGGCCCTCCAGGCCTGGCTCTCCACAGCCACCTGACTCTCCACATGCTACAACACTGAATGACAAGTGACAAGCCACATGTGCCAATGCCAGGCCGTTGACTGAACAAGGGATAGCACATGCCCCACCATCAGTGGCTAAAAAGTAAGTGTGTCATTAAAATTCTGCCACACACACACACACATACATGCACACACGCCTCGCCTCCTCAAACTGCTCCTCCGCAGGCGGCTCCTCATACTCCTCCCCATGCTCCTCTTCCAGATATTCCTCTGCCTGCATTTGAAAGGCACCAAAAAGCAAGCACCTGAGACATGCCAAAGCCTCTTGCTGCTCCTGCAATGCTAAGGCTCCAGTCCAGGAATTCCAGGCCTTTTGATGCTCCTTCCAAGAAGCACCCAAGAAACACCATCAAAGCTGTCAGCCAGTCTCAGTGTTTAACAGACAATGAATGATTGCTTACTTCTTCTCCCCAACACAAGATGACAAGGAACCATGATGATGATGATGATGATGATGATGATGATGATGATGATGATGATGATGATGATGATGATGATGATGATGATGATGATGATGATGATGATTGTGATGATGATGATGATGATGATGATGATGATTAGTTATGATGATGATGATGATGATGATGATGATGATGATGATGACGGTGGTGGGGGTGATGATGATGATGATCTACTGAATCCCGTTCCTTTGCCTGTTGAGGCCGGGCAGGAGGTTGATGACCCATCAATGCCTTCTCCTTAGCCAAGCAGGACAAGGCTTCAGAATTGTGCCCTCAGCAAAGAAGTTCCTAGATAGGCAAATGCCAGCAGCTGAGAAAAGCACCAGCCGGTTCCTGGCTGCTCGCACTTGATCCTCAGTTAGCCCCCACACACACGCGCATTCTCTTTTGGCACACGCACATTTATGACTGTCATGTTCTTGCCAATTTAGTCTGGCGTCTCTGGCAAGCTGGCAGGGTGGCTTCCTTCTTGTGCCAACCTCATTCTGGTTCTGAATGATGTAGAGGTTGTTCACATACATGGCTGAAAAGCTGCCACAGCCAACAGCCCTTGAGCCTACACCTGCTGCATCACAGAGATCAAGCAACTTGCTTGCAGCAGCCCTGAACCACAACTGCAACCACATCTTGCTGGCAAATCCAAGAAAATCAAGAGGCATCAGGCTGTAAGAGAAGTGCAAGATTGCATGGGGGAGCTAACGATACAGAGCTTGCCAAAGGATGACGGCATTCACAATGGCACATGAGTTTTGATGAAAAGATAGCCCCTTACTGTTACCAGCAATTGTTCCTTGTCAAGACATATAGAACCCCCTGCAATAACATACACCCAAAATCAAGGCGCTTGGAATGCAAGGCGCTGTCGGCTGGCTTGTCTGGGCCCAAGGCAGGTTGGATGTCCTGGCACACCTCCAAGGGCAGCAGGCCTCAGCCAGAAAGCGGCCAGGGTGAGAGGCAGTGAGTCAGGGTTCCCTGCACCAAGCCCGTTTGGGTAGCAACTTACAGTTACATCAACTCAGGATTAGCTCACAAAGCATGTTCAGTGCACTGAGGATGGTCTGAGGCACCAACAGGCAAGCAACCTGAGCATGGCTGATGGAACCCCTCATGAAGAGGCTAGGGTGGGTTGCAGCCATGCCTTGGAAAGCCAAGGCATGGAGGGGCAAGGGTAAAGGATAGCTTGGTAGGTCAGGGGAGCTCAAGCTTCTGATTGCAGAAGCACTAGGCCAAACAGCATTTTGTTGTTGACATCAACGCTCCATTGGAATATGTTTTTGCAGCCATTTCACAATGACAGATTGTTTATGGACCAGCCCATGGGTACTGTCAGAATTTGAGCCTTGGCTGGGTGGCAGAAAAGCAGGTCAGACATCTCACCTGTGGGCTTGAACGTTTTCTTGTTGGAAACAGCTGCCATCAACCACACACACACAGAGTGTTCCCTGATTATCCACTGGGTTGTCCCTGCATCTTTGGTGCTGATTGAATTTCTTGGGCGGGACACTCCAAGACATGAGGAGCAATGAGTGCCCTGAGGGCTTAGCAAAGTTCCAGAGAAACAGTTGGCAGTTTCAAAATGCCTTGTGCAATACTGGAGGCTACCCAAATTCAGCAGTGGCCAGAACAGTACATTGCATTCACTTAGTGCTGTTTGGAATGGCATGTTAGCCCAGCCCTCTGCCCAGCCAGCCTTTGCACTGCCTAGAAAGCTGTGTGCAGACCTCAGTCAGACCTCAGTCAGTGTCTGAACCTTAGTATGCAGCAGGCTCCGCTCTGCTGGGACCTTAGTGAACTAAGCCTTAGTATTGCAGGGTTTGAGCCTTAGTGTCCTGCTGCCCCTTTTTGCGGCTGCTTTTATGGTTGACGGCAAGTGTGCAAATGCAGCATGGCTGCAAGTGAAAGCATAGAGCTGACTGAAGCTTCATTTCAATTTGACTTTTGGTGCTATGGTCAAATGGAAACTTAGGACCAGAAATTTCTGAACGCCACTACCCAGACACCTTGCAGCCTACACTTTGCCCACCTGCTCCCTGACAACTATACATGTCCCATGCTTGCAAAGTGTTCTTGTACATCCCTTCCTGTAAATCCAGGGCTCAAACAACCATGTGATGCATTTAAGATTAAAATTCACCATGAAGCTTTGGGATTCAGTTATTGCTGCAAGTAATCTTGTGCTTCAATGCTGCAAAGAGAGCCAATCACTATTTAGCTTCATGATGTTGAACAGCAAGTTTGAAAAAGGTGGCCCCAATGCGAATGACATCTCAGGTGATGAACTAGCAGGTCCTGTGTTTTCCAAATGGTTGTGCCCTCTGTGCTGGCAAGTACTTTTCAGTTGTTACAGTTCTAAAGCAAAGCAGGGGTATGGACCACTAGGCCATTCAATATTGCAGTCTTGGTGCAGGCTAAAGTGCCCCATGACCATCCTCCCTGTCTGGCCAGGCCTGCTTGGTCATCTTTACCACGTGCCCAAAAAAAAGGTGCGCTTTTCAGCGCTACCCGCTTTTCAGCGGTGCCTATGTTTTTACCCTCCCTCCCTCCCTGTGAACTGCTGCTCCAAGTATTCCATGAAGTAGTCCGAGCCACAGTGCAGGGGGTGGGCACAGGGAAGGGTTGGGATGTGGGCACAGGGAAGGGTTGGGATGTGGGCAGGCAAATGTAACTGTGGGGGGGGGGACATCCTTGGGGAGTGGGAAGTGAGACAGTTGGAGGGCATGTGGCACATGAAGAAAGGACACCTTGGAAGTGGGAGGGTGGGTGGAAGTGGGAGGGTGGGAGGGTGGAAGTGGCATGTTGATGAGGAATGATTGGCATGCCCTGCCCCCCCCCAACCTCAAATCATGGGCAAACACTGGTATCTTAGAATGTTGGTGCCTGTATCTTAGTTCCATTTCTTCTGGTTTCATAGTTATGATATGTCGATCATGCTTGGACTTTGGTCTGCTTCCTCTTGCTGGCAAAACCAAAACAAACGGCCCTGAGAAGGGGCCCGCATTTTCCTGAGCAGCTGTGCCCAGCACAGTGTGGGCGCTTGGTTGGCCTTTCGTTCTTCGGTCCCAAGCTGGGCACAATAGGCCCTGGTCTGTTGCCGATCCCCACCAGCAAAAGACGAGGGGTTCATTCGGATTCCTGAAACAAGCCACCCCAAGCTGAAGGAAGGTTGAACCATTTTAGGGCAAACTTCCAGCCACCTGCCCACTATTGCAGTCTCAACCCTGCTTTTCCCGCTCAATCGCCAAGTTCAGATGTTGGGAACTCGCGCCAATCGCGCTGGCTGAACGCTCATTGCGGTCACAATCCCTTTCAGGCGACACCCTTGTTCTATGCCTTGCGCTTCCACCCAATTCCTCAGAGGGCTCCAATCTTCAACACCTTGTTGGGCTCCAAGCGGAGCCAAAGCAACCAATTTGGACGCTGGGATTTTTGGGGGCGTCTGCCGTCCGCCCAATAGCAGCAAGCCCGCCACATTGGATCGAACGCAACAACCAGTTCTGCCAAACCCTGATTACTCTCCCCTTCCTGGGGAGGCCACGGACAGGGCGCTCGGGAAACTCCACGTCCGATCGCTGCAACGCAAGCCCGAGAGCTCAGCATTGGTCTCTTTGTACAAGTCGCAGATCCCCGCCCAGGCCTTAGCTTGGCTCACCAACACCTGATGCGAATGTCACGTAACTTTGATCTCTTTCCACCGTTGGAGGCGACCTTCGCAAACAAAGTTGCAACACTGTGGGATCATGCTAAAGTGAGGCTCCCTCTCGAACGCGTCAGGCATGGCGAGATGAATAGAAACTTCGAGGCCAACAATGCCACGGCGACCAATCAACGTGACCCGCTTTCATGAACACCAAATCCGCTAATGTGCACATCGGGGTCTGGTGTTGGGGGGTGGGGTTGGACCCCCCCATTTTCTGCAGAAAATGGGGGGGTCCAACCCCATTCTTGCCGACCCCATCTTCATAAAACATGCTCAATTTAGAAAAAGGGGGGGCCAACCTCGGTCCGACGTGGCACTGGGCCAACCCCCAATAAAAGAAAATGGGGGGGGGTCCAACCCCACCATGAAAAAACGAAAACGGCAGCGTCGTGAAAAAAATGGGGAGGTCAACCTCCATTACTGTCAGCATCATTTCTGTTATAGTGCGGGGCTCCGCTACAAGGTAAACTTTCAGGGAGATACGACATAAACCCCTTTAAACTCAAAAAAGTTGAACATTGGGTCTGGCTGAGAACGGCTAAAATGAGACATGTGAACAGGTCGATCCGCTGGACTGAAGCGAGTCACAACTCTTTAGGCTTCTTTGACGTCCCCGAAAGCCCCCCCGGCACTTTGTACCAACGTGTTTCGCGGGGCTCAGGAAAAAACCGCCGGGCAGTTACTTACGGAGTTCCCAAGATTTCAGGCAAATCACATGATAAACTAAATAAACAAAAATAGGGAAATATCGGGAACCCTGACTTATAATACAGGAAACGTGTCTGCCGTCGCGCCTTTAACAGCAACTTCTTGCTGCGCAGGCACCGCGGCTTGCAACGGTTGCTCATGTACCCGAGAATCCGAGCATGGGAAACCAAAGAAAACCAGACGAAATCTCCACCCTGGTGGGTTTGATCTTCTTTTATGGAGTCCCTAACGGGGGGGGTGGTCCAGGGGAGGTTCCCTGAGGCTTAAGGTTCCCTAAGGAACAACCCTGTAAAACCCGTAAGGCACCCGAGGACTCTCAACCACCCACCCTCCTCATACCTAGCCCCCCCTCGGTCTATTTTAGAAAATGGGGTCAACCAATCCAGACTGAGAAATTTCTAATTTTAAAAAATGGGGGGGGGCCAACCTAGAAGCCTTCCTAACCAGACCCATTTTATTTGATTCACCATTTAGAAAATGGGGGGTGCCAACCCCACCATGGGAGGTGACATCCTTAGAAAAAACAAGCGCAAAATTGGGCTCAACCCCCCCCCCCTCCATTTTCTAAATTAATGTCGAACCCGGATGTGCAATGAAAACAGCTGCATATGCTTGCTGACTCCGCACTCCACCCAGAGACTTTTAACAGCTCTTTCACCATCAATGAGTCTGGAAGTCTTCTGCTTCCCATATGCACACACACACACACAGACACGTCGCCACGATGTTCAACCACGCCTCACACCACACATGCAGCCACACCCCACATTCCACGGGATCCCAAACCAATTGTTTGACCAAGTCTCCCGCTCACACCACCAAATTCTCCTCCGTGACGAGGCCCAACGTGGGGGCCAAGTTCACGCCGCAGCGCCCCGTGTTGCGCTCCAGGCGGAAGTAGCCCTCCTCCCCCCACTTGCTGCCCCAGGAGTTCTTCAGCCTAGCGCCCGGAAATCGGCAGTGGAGCGCTATCTCTCTATCTCTCTCTTCACGGGGCAAAGCTCGGTGCAAAGGGCCCTTTGGAACGCAAATGAAAGAACCACGGCGCCAGCGTCAGCAACAAGTTTAGTCTCCCCATGTCTCCCCATGGGCTAGTAGGTTTCACCTGTGTTAATACCTCCAGAAGGATATCAACTTACAAACACAGTGGCTCAGCTCCAGGAGTTCTTGTCATAAAGGTGCGGAACAAGAAACATATTGTACATATTGGTTGCGCACACTTGCCCTCATAGCAAACCGCACACATCGGATACCTCGAGGGCCAGTGAAAGCAAAGCTTGTCGAATCAAGAATGGCCTGGGAGCCAGCTACCCGTTGCTCTGGAAATTCAGACGGAAAGACCCTCGTGCCTCCAGTACGGTGTAGTCCGGCCGAGGATGTCCTTCTCCTGCAAATGCAATGCTCAAAGTCCAAGGCAACAGGCGCGACACTTGGCATGCCAGTCCATTGTAGGACTATTGCTGCCCAAAACTCCCCTGCAAACCTGTGGGCTGAATTGTTGTTGACCAACCAGAATCTCGATTGGTCGCCCATAAACAGGCTCCCGCAGCTGCCGAGGTGGCTTTGCCTATGTGCTGTTGCAAGGCGGGCACTTGTGACCAATGAGCAGATCGGGCAATTCAAGTTATAATAATCAAAGCATGGCGCCATGAACACACATTGGTTGGGTCCGTCATCAACCTTTTCTGCACATTCTTCCGGGCTAGGCATGACAGCCCTGTCCGTTACCCTCACTGGTTTTCTCAGTCGCGCTGCGACAACCAGGGACTGGTCCTTCTCAGGGCATGTGCCAGGGGGTTTAGAAAAAGCACTAAAAACTATCCATCCTCTTTGTTGCTTTAGAGGGACTTTCAAATTATTGCTATTTTGCACGATAAAAACAAAAAACAAACACGGGGACTTGCTGTTGAACCGGGATCACCCGTAACTTGCTTGCCGCATCCACACATGGATCCTCGCCGAAGCCCACTAGAAGCACCGCGTGGTCCAGCCCCAAGATGCCCTCGGAGGGGTCCGGCTGGCAGCCCAAGATGCCGCCTGACCAACAGCCACTCAACGCAGGCAAGCTGCGTAAGGCAGAAGAATTGGCTGAATGGCCCATATTGAAGATGTGTTCAACTTTTCTTGGAAGCCTTTTGATCCAGGGTTGCATTCTAGGCTGTGTTCTGCCTTCCTCTGCGGTGCTGCTGTGGATCTCCCTTGGCTGAAGATGTATCCAGGTCGTGTCTCAACCGGGCCGGCCGGCTGCAGGTTTCCAAGTCTGGGTCGCTTAACTTGTGCTGAGAAGGGCATGTGGGAATGACCGGACGCTTGGATGGTGAAAGGCAGTGCTTGGAAGGCTCATTCCCATGTTCCCATCAAATAGGCCAAGCGAGTCCTGCGTGGCTGAAGAACTAAGTGGTACTTTGGGGGACTTGTGCAACGATTGTATGGGCGCCAAAACACTTGAAGGCAAACACATTTGCGAATGAACCCTCAACCATCTTTTCTTGATCTGTCCCAATTGTGTTTTAAAAGAGGATCCTCATCAACAATCCGACTTGATGCTCAAAATGACCTTCGCAATGCTTACTTCAGACAATGTAGCAATGGCCACCTGCGTTCTGCACAATGTTTGGAGCCCAATAGACTACCAGAAGGTGTTGTCAGTGGCAAAAGTTCCACCAGTGAGACCCCTGGTTTTGGAGGGTTGCCACGGTACAGGGAGGCCGTCTCTTCAAAATCGCGCCTTTCCAAACTCCTGAGTGGTAGAACTGCAGGCTGTCTGCCACGATCAGCACCGAGAGTGGGCCATACTGCACCAGCTGCTGCGCCAGCTCTGTCTCGTTTCCTTCGATTGCGGCGGAGTCCCAGCCGGCTAGGTGCAAGGCGGGGAGTGGAGGGGTAAGTACTAGGAAGCCGCTCAGGGCTCCTCACGTTCCATGAGATTCCGTCTCCTTGGGCCTTTCTTCTTTGGCTACATGCCAGCGATCCCTTTGGTGGGGGTGTGTCAAAGTAGAGACCTCTCCAAATCGCCTCCAATGACTCGCCTGTTCCCCGAATCCACCATCAAAAGGGCCGAAGCTTCTGATCCATCCCCGTCAAGTGCTGTCTTTGGGATGAACATTGGTCTATCAGGAATCCTGATTGCGCTCTCCTTGGGCTGCAAATTGTTCGGCGGATGCATGCTGATTGTCATGATGGTGGTCCCCTTGTTGAACAGCATCACCCAGCGGTTATCATTTGCTCTGGAAGCACGAGCGAATCAAACAATAACATAATGTCCATGAACTGATAATGGCCTCACAGCGCATACGGGCAAGTGACATTTGTTCAATGACTGGCTAGCCACTTGTGGCAGTGACTTGAGCCAGGTTTCATCGCCGATCTTCAGCTCGTTCCCCCAGTCAACCCATGAGCTACGCTCAAGATATGTGTCTGCCCTTATAGACACGGGAGAATTAGGGTTCCCCGCTTGCTTTTGGTGGCACATTTACTGAGGTATCCATGTCCCTCCCAAACAGAATAGACCAACAAATGAAGGTCTGCCTTGAAATAGGTGAACCCCGGAATGAGCGTGGTCGCTTTTGCGGCTGATACTCCCCAACTAGCTCAATTGCGCGTTGGGGGAGACAATCGACATCACCAGTCAAATTGGTTTCGCCGCTTCTTGTGTCGCCTTCCAATCCCCGAAAAGGTACCGAGCCTCACGTCGCCCGTTCGGCCCAGTGGCGGCTCAGCGACTTCCAGCCAGTGACAGCCGTGGCAAAGCCGCTGCTGGCATGGCACAGGCCATGGGGGCCTTGACCTTCGCAAACACCGGGGTCAAAATCGGGGACTCTCGGTTGGGGTCACAAAATGACTGAAATCCATGTGACTTCTATTCCAAGACCAAAGTCGTTTGCCCGACACACACACACACACACACACACACACACACACACACACACACACACACACACACATGCGAACGGGCTTGAACACGAGCTTCAACATGATCACCCCTAAACCTGATTGTAGCGCACGCCCTATCGCTTCTCGCAAATCACATCACTCAGGCTGCGCGCCTTTGGTGGAGTTTGCCCTGCAGTAGAGGTCGTCGTGATTGCCACAGAAGGCCTTGTTGTAGCCTGCAGGGTGCGAAAAAGCAAGACGGCACGCAGCAATTCAATTCCAGCAGCCCGGGCTGTTCCGCTTTGGTCGAGTTGTTCAAACTGATTCTCAGATTTGAAGAACTACACATGGGACTATGGAGGGCCTTGATCTTTCAAAACATGGTTGTGGCATAAGAATCTCCCCCCCCCCCCCGGATGAAACTTTGATTTTGAGCCACGCGTGAAGAATTGAGACTGACTCAAAAAACCGGTCCCTGCCTTCGGGCATACAAGGATACATGCCCTGGTCCTTGCTGGCGTAGGGCCAATCTGCTTCGCTGAAAATACCCCCAGCTTTCTGCAGGAACTGGTATGCGAGGTACGGCCATCCTCCGAACATGCCGCAGTCTGCACCTTGGCTTGGGGTCTGATGCAGGGCCGGGGGAGAAACAATTTGCATGATGCAGGTGCTTTCCGACTTTGTCCATACAAACTGCACCTCACACTGAGACCACGGCAACCCTTGTCGCCAGCGCATTTGCTGTCTGCACTAGCCTCGGATAACGCTACAAATAATGCCGCGGGCAAAGCTGGGTGGCCGCTCAACCATCTGGATCGAAGGAAGCATCACATGTCGGCGTCTAAAGTCAGGAGGCATTTGATGATTAGTATCAGCATGTCTCAGGGGTCACTGAATGTCCCCTTCAAAAGTTGCAATTTACTGGTGGTTTCTATTGAAACTGCCACTTTTGGAGAGCCCAAAAAGGGCAATGGAGGAAAGCCTGTGGTGGGCAGTCAACCACAAATCCTTCACACCGGCCACAGACTGAATTTGCAGCCACCTGTTCGCCCCTGGGCTGAGTCCGTCAAGCAGCATCGCATTCGATGAGCTGTTCAGGTGACAGCGGTACAATCTTGCCGGTCTTCTTGGCCAATTGTCCTGGGCCATGTCTCTTTGGCATTTGCTTGGCCATGATTCGGGGGCAAATGTTGCTTGTTTTCTTCCGGTGCGAATTTGCTCGGCGCCTCTCTTCGAAACCGCTGCCTTGTGAGTGACTTCACCGCCAGCAAGGACGATGACACGTGCATCAACCAGGACTCAAATGCCTCTATCATGGCCTCACATTTACATGTTCATCAGTGCCAGCACACGAGTACAAGGGTTTCACACAAGGGAAAGCAACAATGTAGTGAGTCGCATCTGTTGCTGAAAGGTTCCTAGTGCGTGATGGATCCTAAGGTATCTTTTAAGCATGGAAGTGTCATGTGTTTGAACACAGAATAATGCAGTGAAAACAGCGCGCTCTTGCGCAGTGCCCTCTCACAATGACTCGAATGGCGAAGCAAAGGATCAACAAACAACAGCCTACACCATGACAATTGCCTGCTGGCTCAGCGTGGAGGGGGTATCTGTCCGTTCGAATCTGGCAAGTTGTCTATAGCTGATGTCAAGCACAACAATTCCACCGTCTTAAGTTGGCTTGCGGCATGCAATCAAAAGAAGTGACATCTTAGCACCTCCCAAGGCCTAAAGGAAGAAACCCGGCCAAAGCTCGTACTACCACAACCCAAACAAGTGTCCGGAAGATCTAACTCGGGTCCTCTTCTGGCTCCTTCACCCCAAAACACGGCTGTTTGGATCCTGTTGCACAGCCAACAGCATCCCAATTCCACGCAAATGGGTTCGACCCTCTTTGGGTCCCTACGACACGAATGACACGACACGTCCGCACCTTCCAGGGTCTCAGCTGTGGACACCGCCCAGCAGGAGCCCAGAGCCTGCTGGTCCCGGATCGGCGCCACTAGGCCTCCGGTTGAAACCGAGTCGCTCAAAACCGGGAACCCGCCCCTTCTGGGAAATTCGTCCTTCCCTCAAAAGGCCCCTTCACCTGTCTCCCTTCAAGGTCAATCCCTTTTGTAGTTTTGTAGTGTTGTACCTCTGCTTCTTCTCAAATCCAGGCAGCATCCAGGCAGCTTTGGGAGGGACAAAGCGCGCAACAACGGAGCCAGCAGCTGGGCTGTGGGTTTGAAAACACTGGGCGTGAAGTTGAATGACTAAGGCGGCGACTACTGCTACCACTACCAGTACCAGTCCGGTGCTACTAATTACTATCACTGCCACGAGTAGTAGTAGTAGTAGTAGTAGTAGTAGTAGTAGTAGTAGTAGTAGTAGTAGTAGTAGTAGTAGTAGTAGTAGTAGTAGTAGTAGTAGTAGTAGAGTAGCAGCAGTCATAGAAATAGTAGCAGCAGCAGGAATGATAGTAGTAGTAGTAGTAGTAGTAGTAGTAGTAGTAGCAGCAGCAGCAGGAATAGTAGCAGTACGCTCTCTCTCCTCTCCGCACTTGCTCTCTCATTCTCCTTCGCTTGAGCATTCATATTCTGCGCCCCCGCAGTCTTCACGATAGCACAGGTGAGGAACTATGATTAGACTTAGGTCTTTCGATATGACATCTCAATATATATATATATATATACAAAAATACATATATTGCATTGTGTGATTCAATGCCAAATGTATCCCAACCCTACCCCGGCCTTTATCCTGCCAGTCGAAGGACTTCGGAAGTGGAGACGTGTGCTCCGGCCGCTGTCGCTGCTCCAAAATCTCGGGCACAGGACCTCAAAGCTGAACAGCCAGCCAGCCAGCCAACCCACCCAGCCAACCAGCCAAGGATGGCAAGCAAGCAAGCAAGCAAGCAAGATGGCAACCAACCAACCAACCAACTGCAGGCCTCAGCCCCGTGCCACGACTAAGCCAACACAAAGCCACACTCCCGAAAGGGCCTTCTACAAAAGAATTGCAACCGTTTACCGGTCAATGGGAAAGACCGATCATCCCCTACACATGATCCACTTTGTGAGATCACTGCTCCCATAGAGCGTGAGGATGGGAGTGAGACAGTTAAAGGACAAGTGTCATAGCCGCTCAAAACAAACGGGCGCATCATGATAAACAGTCTATTCTGAAGCGAGCCAGTCAATAGCTTGTGACTCATGACCATTGCAACGCCATTCTCAACATCAGCTCCTGAAAAGGACTGTGCGCTATCTCCATATTCTCACAATCTGGTTTATAAATGAACATGTTCGTCCCCATCCCAAAATTTCCCACAACCCACTAGAATCAGGCAACTGGAACTTGATGCAAAACTGAAAATGCCTTTTAAAAGGATTCGGATAGCTTGTGTGCCTGGGAAGGGAAGCCAGACCCGAAGCGGCAATCCCTGGGACCTTTCAACTGGACCATTTCAACACCTATCTTCTTTCAACAGAGCACATGTGTCATTCGGGTATGTTCATATTCAGCCAAGGAGAAGGGATCATTTCATGTGCCCAAAGCTCCCAAGTGGCTGAAGCCTCTAGGCTCCGGGCGCTTGGGCATCAACCGCTTCGCAAACTCCTGGGGCTCCAAGTCGGCAAAGGGGCCGCTGGTGGTGTAGCTGACGCCCGGCTCAGCCTCGTGCAAGACCTGGTGCCACGGAGCCACGGGGTGAGAAGGGGCACACTTCAACCCCTTGCAAACCAAAGTTCAACGTTGCGCAGGGGGAGGCTGATGTGTTGCGTCAACTCAGTTGGATCCTTTCTAAACGGCAAACTGGATTGACTTTTAGGGCTGCAGTTAAGTCAAGGGTTTGAATATTTCATCCATCTATGGCATTGCCCTGGAAAATTGTGTCCATCAGGATCTAGGCGCTGTCCCTGTCTTCAATCATGGTACCATGGGCTGTGGGCTGCCCCCGTTGCAACCCAGGCTTCATCTAGGTACCAGTGCCGACTTCCAAAGGCATGGTGAGCAACACCAAAGCCGTGCCAGCTGCTGGCGCACAAATGTAGGATTCGTCCGCGGGCTGGGGCTTTTTGGGAATGTTCCAGAAAAGGAAGGAGTTCAAGTATGTGGAACCATCCAATCAAAACCAAAGCAGTTCGAGAGTCAATCCAGCTGGTCAAATCAAACATGAAACCATAAACCCGATCCATCCTCATCTATCCCGACACCCAAGCAACAAGCAACACCGACGTCCAAGAACCAACAGAAAATCAGAGAGTGGTCCCTGGAAAGCTTTCCGAGCCCTACGTTGTGCTCTCCAGGCCGCTCGAAGCGTGTTCTCGTGGAAGATAGCCTCTCGGTGCTGCCGCTCCTGGAGAGCGAAACTGCAGCATCACACCTTATACGAATCTCGTTGTCTTCAACAAATGCTATATGCATAGTTTTATATGTATACATAGATACGAGTATATATATATATATACACATATACACACCTATGTGCATAGAGCACGCACATGTGTATACAGGTACATACATACAAATATGCTCACCCCAAATCAAATCCTAGCTGGCATATGATTAAGTCAAATATGTGGAACATGCATGGTCTGGCAGGTTTTCGGCGCCTCGAGGTGTCATCCTCCAACAAATATGGCTATAGCCTTCTTGCAGGAAAGCTGCCTCGTGAGATTGCTAAAAGCATCGAAGCCATGATGGCTGACACCAGCGCGCCAACAGGGCTACATCCTGGCCCGTGAAAGTTGGCCATCTACCGGACGGCTCCTCGACTGGTTTGTAGTTTCTCTTTTTGTCTGCTGATAATCTTCTGGTTATTGCAATCATTGGGAGCCCAAAGCTCAACCAAGGCACTGAAGTCTTCGAGTTTGAGGATGTTATCTTCAAAGTGAGTGAGGTCGGAGAAGAACATCTGCGGTCCGAGTGCTTTATGTGCATTACGCAGCGCAGAACCTCAGCATACTGTCAGCAACAGCATCATCTTGCAGTGTGTCGAAGGAACGAGCAAGCGACTCGGCGCGTTGAGGAGGCACAGATGCCATGACAATGATTGGAGAAGAAGGGAAGGGCAGAAGGTATACTAGCTTACTAGCTTTGCAATGGCTTCAACATGACACAAGGGAATTTGACGAGCTTGAGATGCAAGCAGACTCAAACGTTCAAGCCACACACACCGATGGCATGAAGATCCTTTACCCGGAAAAACCAACGGTGGTTAACAAGGAGCCCGGTTCCATTAAGCTGGGCGATTTGCCAGCTAAAACGGAGATCACCGACTCCGTGAAAAAGAAGACGCAGTTCCTCGATGTCATTGTTGACCACCAAGGCCCATTGACTTGAATGCGGTAGAGACAATGTTCCTTTAACAACGTCGCCGACCTACCCGAGCCCGTGCGCATGAAGGGGAATTTCCAGGCCCCCTACAACATGCAGCTTTTTGTCATCCCCAAGGAAGTCCACAGCTCCATCATCTCTATGTGCCAGGGCACACTTGAGATCGACTTGGAGGGCAAGCACCGCGATGGTGATCGAGGACTACACTTCCAGGTCCGCTACATATCTTATGTCCAACACGCCGTCTGTTGCTGGCGGATATGCAGGCCGAAAAGGGAACGCCGTCTTTGAAGGGTGGGGGGGAGCTTCCACGGCGGCCTGAGAGAGGGTCAGAGCCATGTCACTCAGGTGGTTTTGACTTGGATATGAAATCTGGATCTCGTAGCCACTTGCTTACCTCCCGTGTCCGCTGGTGCATCAAGAAAAATGCCCAAGGAGACAGAGGACGTCCGCAAGGGCTTTTGGCCCGGAAGAAAACCCCGACGGGCAATTCGCC